>JAQZBX010042488.1:0-21984 GCA_029593785.1 Cabassous unicinctus
CCCGTGTAGCATTTTCTAATGTAAAATGAGAGGGGCAGGCTGCGTGCTCTCCATGAGCCCCCTCCCCACCCCTTTAAATTTCAGTGTCTCAAAGCTGTTAAGCCAACCTTTGTATCTCATTTGTCTGCCGAGTGAACAGAGCATGCATTTGATCACTGCTGAGGGGTTTGCAAGGACAGGTGTGACCAGTCTCTCCGGAAACACCAGCCTTCCTTGGGAGCATTTCGCAAGAAGCCCTTGGGTTTAGTTCATTCCCCAAAGTGTGTCCCATGGAATAATCTCCCTAAGAGGCTCTCCAGAAAAACAGAGTTCCAAGGTTAAAGAAGTTTGCAACAATGCTGGCTGCTGCATCCTGTCAGACAGTCTAACGCCCCTGGGCATGCTAAAGGTGCTGCGAAGTCCTGCAGTAAAGAAAAGGCATTTCCCAAATGGATTTGACTATGGAATCCCCCTTTCTTCTGCAGATACCTAATTCTGTCTCTCAGAACTGGTAGATGGTACATGATACCTTCCAAAATGCCGGCCTGTACTCATTTCTCATTCATCCATTCATTCCCTACACACTTACAAAGCTCTTAATACGCTTCAGGGCCTCTGCTAGGCCCTCGCTATCTGATTCTGAACAAAAGGACGCGATCCCTGCCCTCGTGGAACTTGCAGTCTAGCGGGGGAGGTGGGGAGGACAGACTTCCATGCAAGGGATCAGTGGACCCCTGCATTCGTAGTCCACAAGTTTCTCAGCAGAGGCTGACTATTGAAGCCTGGCCTTCCCAATGCGTCCCCGTGAGGCAGGGGCTACTGAGAGTCTCCTTTTCCACGAGAGGAAACACAGCGCTGGTGTTGGACATGCATCCCTTCCAAGCAGAGCTGGGACTGAGCGGGGCCACCTCAGGTCCAGTTCAGACAGGGAAAGCTTTGCTTGGTGAGAACTGGGCATTGACCTTGGGCAAGTGAGGGAGGGGAAGGGGGCTGAATGCAGGGGCAAGGGATGTCAGGGCCGTCAGGCCCACCAGCTGTGTGGGCGTAAAAACTACCTTATGACCCCTGCGTCTCTACCTCCGTCTGCCTCCCTGGCGGGTTTGGAAAAGCAGCGGTGGGGAGACCCGGGGCTCTGGCCTCAGCCTCACTGGTGTAGGGAGCACTTTTGGGAAAGGGGGTCCCTGTGTGGCCAAGTGCAGCATGGACGGGGGCGGGGGGGCGCACAGCAGGGAGGCCCCCAGCAGGCGCAGGGCTGGGACCTCTGGGCAAGCCTGTGCCTCGCTGTCCTGTGCTCCCCACTGTGCAAAGCTTTTCTCTGCATCATGGTTCCTGCGTCCTCGTAGCTTTGGGGTTCCCAAACCCTGGTAATGTCTGCTCCCCTCCCAGCTTCAGGGCCCCCTGCCCACACCTCACCCGGGTGCTTCCTAGTCCCAGCTCCCAAGAGACAGCTTCTGATTGGCCCAGCACATCCCCCTGTGTTGAGGCACGTCATTGGCTCCTGGAGAGCCAGTGGATGGGCTGCTCCTGGGCGGAGGGCAAGCTGAGGACCAATCAGATGTGGCCAGGGAGGATTTGGTATAGCAGGTGGTACCCAGCGCCAATGCTTCGAAGGGCTCAGGTGGGCCAGGTACTGCCTGCCACACCTGTCCCTGTCACCGACTTGCCATGTGGACCTCAGGCAGTCACTTCCTCCTTCTGGGTCTTGTTTTCCATATATATATATATATATATATATATTTAAATTTTTTCTTAGATACTTGCTTCCTGAGAAACTTTAGCTCTATAAAGTTTCTACCAATAAATCCACAATAGGCAGAGTAATGATGAGAAATAGATGAATCAACTCTTCAGTAACTGGAGATTTTACTACACCCTTTCAGACACCCATAGCTCAAATGCAAAGATAGCAAATATATGAAAGTTTGGACTATCAGAGTGACTTAAGTTTGCTCTGGCAGATGCACACAGGACTGCAGAGAACCATATCCCCAACAAAGAGGGACTGACTTTTTTGTGTTATCCTAGCCCTCCTTTTAAATTCTCTTTTTTTTCTTTCCATCTTCCTTCTGCTCAGCAACTCAAACCCATTTTGTTCCTTTTTTAGATATGTCCTCAATGTACTCTGTGATTAAAAAAATTTTTTGGCACTAAATAAGAAAAAAATGAAGCATTGAATGACATTTCCAAATTACTTTCAGTTTGTGCCTTTGAAAAGAAGGGTTATGTAAAGTATTGATAGCTAAACTGCTTTCTCAGGGGGCGGGTTTGAAAAAATGGCAGATCAAAAGCTGCTTGAAAATTTGCGTGTGTATGTGTCGGGAGTCTGTTCTGTCCAGAGGAAATCTCTGGCAGGTATTAAATTGAGGGAGAAAAAAGCTTAGTTTTAAGGCAAGTCATCACTGGGAGGTAAGAAGGGAAAAGGGAAAAAAAGTTACAGCATGTTTTAATTGTGACTCGGAAACTTTATAAACACAATTTACACATGTATCACTTATAATCACGGCCCTGGCCAGAGCCATGATTATGATAAATCCTTTGTCAGCCCTGCTTAGAAGTCCTCATGAGGTAGTCGGAAATTAGTTCACATTCTAGACAATAGTTCAATAAAAATCCGATCCACCCCAGCCTCCCTGCATATGGAATTCCACCCGGCCTGCAATCAGATGGTCACCAAATCACACTTCTTCTTTGCCAAACGCCTTGGCAGGTTAGCATAAACAAGTCTTGAATTCATTAAGTTGCATTTTTTAAAATGTTCTAATTAGCTAAAAGTTGTACATTTCAAGCACTGCATGTCAAGAGCTCCATTTCGAGGTCTAATGATATGGCATGGAAACCAAAGCCGTTTCCTTTTGTCTAAAATGTTGGTTCCAATGGCACTTTGCTTAACTGATCTTGGGCTGCCTTTGCTTGGTGACGCTGGAGATCGGTAGAAAGGGGTAGCCCAGGAAGCATTATTAACACACGGTTATTCTGTTTTAAAAGCAATCCTGCTCCAATCTCTATCTTTCAAAATAACATCTGAGATCTGGATGCTAGCACTGAGCTCTTCATCGAGCGTCAAGTTGGTCTTTCTAAAATTTGATCCAGTGTTTCTCCTTTGGTGATTCCACATCTGCAGACTCAGCCATGAGCAAGACATTTTCACAGTCACTTTGGAGCACCGACATGTGGCTCAATAGATGCTTTATGTTTACCTTGTTTATGGCCACGACACCAAGCGAGCGGCGATATCCCAGCTCCTCGGCTTAAACCTACCGCTAAGCAGTTTTGGTGCCTAAGGAGAAGACTCGGGGCAGGGGCACGAAAAGGAGACTCAAAGACGCTAGACCTTCTTTCAAAGTCACGCGCTCTGGGATGTAAAGAGTGAGCCCAAGGACGTGGGGCCAGTTAGCAGCAGGCTGAGAGTCCTCCACTTTTCTGCAAGGCATTCCCATCCAGGTCCTCGGTTCGATCTGGGAAAGCCAGTATGAGCAAGCCTGGGCCTCCGTCCCCAGGCAGGCCAAGGGCCTTGCAGAGGTGCACAGAAGCAGTTAAGGCCAAGCACGGCTGCGATCCCATAGTCCTGATTTGCAGGCCGTGCAGGGTGTCAGGTGGGATGAGAGTGTCAGAAGGCACAGTGAGAGACTGGCTTCCAGGAAGCCGTCACCTTGCCTGGTTGTTGAGGGGGCAGAGCATGTGCACTGGCCTCCATTCCTGCTTCTTTGCCTTTAGAGGTGGAACCTCCTAAGTTTCTGCAGGTACCTGGTAGCATCCCCGGCAAGCAGGTGTGGCCACGAGGCGAAGCGCATGCCGATCGGGTGAAGAGGAGGTGTGGCTGCCACAGCGCTCTCTTCCTATCC
This sequence comes from Cabassous unicinctus, assembly GCA_029593785.1. NCBI lineage: Eukaryota > Metazoa > Chordata > Mammalia > Cingulata > Chlamyphoridae > Cabassous > Cabassous unicinctus. Next base: position 3,822 of record JAQZBX010042488.1, read on the forward strand.
TGTGAAAAGGAGAGCGCTTGCCTGAGGGTGTGAGCCAGAGGAGGTGACATGGGGGGGGCAAGGCAGGAGGAGCCCGGGTGCCCCAACAGTCCCACAGAGCAGACCCCGACCAACCCCGGCTGGCCTGTAAGGGGGAAGGGTGAAAGTCCAGCCTGTTGAGCCATGATACTTTGGGTCTCTTTCTTACAGCAGCAGCACCTATGCCCTAATGTGCTCACACTCACACACACACAATCTCTCTCACACATACAACGGAAAATGTTTCAAAAACAAGCCTGTTCTTATCGTGTGAAATGTGCTCTTGTATCTCCGCTCCCCTCTCCTCCCTCCCTGCCCTGCCCTCCCCTCCCTTTCCCTTCTGTACTGTTTTAGTCTATTCTATTTTCGGCCACTTTTTCACCCACATGCTGACTCCATGGCCCACTAATGGGCTGTGACGCTGGAAACCCTCCATAAGCCTCTGCTGAATGGCCTGTGGACAAAGCACTTTGAGAGAAGAGGTGAAGAAAGCAACCTCCAGTGCAGCTGCGACAAATGCTGGGACGTGCCTAAGAGCCACGGGCACGCGGCAGGGCTGCCTCCCTTGAGCCGGGCTGGGCGCTGCTGGAAGTCCCTGCGAGGCGGGCTCCAGGTGGCCCTCGGCAGGGATGGTGGCCTCCAGGCGCTGCCTTCAGACGGGAGGGGCCTGGGCGTCACTCCCCAGGGCTCCGTTCGTGGCCGCTGGCTCCCCGGCAGCCCTTGGCCCCTCGCTCTCTCAGCTCCCACCCTGTCTCCACCGCCCCTCCCCTCGTGCCAGGCTCTGGGCTTGGGTTCTGGAGACAGGGCGGTGAAAGGATGGTGTAGGCTTGTGGCTGAGTTTAGGTGCTTCTGGCTTGGGCGTGCCTGACCTGCCCGGAGGGCCCGGGCCTCGGTTTTCTTCTCCGAGGGAGTGACTTGGCCCTGAGCTGTCCACGGCCTCCTGGCCCACTGCCACCACTGGTGAGCCTGGTGGCCGGGGTGATGCGTACCGCCTGTGGGCAGGGACTCGAGGGAGAGGGAATCGGAGAGGCAGAGTTGACAAGGGAGATGACAAGTGTCCCCGAGGGCCAGCTCTGAAGAGGCCTTCAGAGCCTCCAGTGGTTCCCAGCTCACTCAGAGCAAATGGCTGACTCCTTGCAGTGGCCTCTACGGCCCCGGGGCCGGGCCCCCTCGAGGGCGCCAGCCCCTTCCACTGCTGCCCGGCCCGGCCCTCCTGACCGCCTGGCGGCCTTCAAGCGGGCCAGGCGCTCTCCTGCCTCAGGTCTTGGGACTTGCTGTCCCCTTTGCCCATGACTCTCAGCCCCCAGAGGCAGTAGGGCCCACCCCTCACCTCCTTCAGGTGTCATCTGGACGGCGAGACCCTCCCTGCCTTCTGGACCCCCTCCACCGCCAGCACTTACTCCCTTTTCTTGCCTTCTCTTTCTACATGGCACCCTCTATTTTTCTTATCCAAGAAAGGAGGCTTGGAGAGGTAAAACAGCCTCCCCAAAGTGGCCGAGCCGAGCCCCGGCCCCATGTGTGGGCCACGGGGCAGGGCCTGCTCACAGTCACGCTCTCTTCCCGCCGCCTGCAGGCCCCTGTCCCCCTCTCTACCGGCCATCACTGGCCACTGGGTTTAAATGTCCTCTCTCTCCTCCGCCTCTTGAAAAACAAACAAAAAATAAAAACATTTGAGAGTAGAGAGACTCCAGGCAGAAGGGAGCCTAGAGTCCATCCGTCCAACCCCTGGCAGCCACAGTCCAGGAGTTTGTCCAAGCTGGGTGGCTGGTAGGTAGCAGTGGGTGAAGGAAAGGATTTTCACCTGCAGAGCCGATCACAGAAGGAAACTTTCTTTAAGGTCATGGCCGCCTCTGAGGGAAAATTTCAATTTCAGCAAGAAAATGCGTTCATTTCTATGTACGTGGGCTGATGGATGGATCCATTGAAACCCATTGGAAAAATATATATTTAAAAATGACTTTTCGTTTATTTAGAGTTAAAATAAACCTCAGTAAATATTTTCGTGCTCTCTTTTCACCCTGCCACAAATAAAATATAATGAGCTCGACATTCAGATACTCCTCTGATTTTTCTCTGTAGACGTTTTAGATAAAAGACAAAGAGTTTCTTATTTTTGGGTTCATAAAACATTCTACATTTATGGCTTCATTTTTCTGAAATCCAGATCAAAGCCTGGCTGTGAAATTTTACTGTCCCGCTGCTCACGGGTCTGTTGACTTAGTGCATACTTCAAAACTCCCTCCTTCCCTCTGCAGCCTCCGACCACCTCATCTAAAAAAAAAGCTATTTGCATTTGATACTGTTGAGGACCTGAGAGACGTGGATTGACGGAATGTGTGTGTGCAGGTCGGTGGTGCTGAAGCGACATGCTCTCGGGCTCTGATGAAAAGAATTCACCTTATTCATGGCGAGCCCCTCAAAGTCCCTGCTCCCCCAAACTGCCTGACGCTGTCACGTTTAGCGCGGGAGAGGTTGCTGGCCAATGACCTTGTGATTGCCATCCCCGCACCCCCACCCACCACGGGCCTCTGTGATTTTTGTTTATATTAATCCCCAGAGAAGTAAGCTTCATTTCATTTTATTTGGGAGAGAAACCCAGCAGAGAAAAGTTCAGGAGATCCAAATGTTTCCATAATTGCTCTGAGTTCTGAATGTATTTCAGGCTGACAGCTAAGATAAAAAGCCCCTTGTGGTCTAGTGCTTGGAATCATTTTTCAGGGCAGCGTGTGGGAAATTGAGCACAGTCTGAACCCGAGTAGGTCCAGGGAGGCTGGAGGCTCACAGGCTGCAGTTAAGGGGCCCCTGGCGTTCCGTTTAAATCATCCCAGCATTTCCAGCCTGGGCATCAGTCACTCTGATGAGCAACACCAAGTTTGCAGCAAACTTGGAGAGAAGCAAACAGGAGGGTGGCCAGGCTATTGTAGAGCTCTAATTTCACATTTCTTAAATGGCTCTAATTTTCTTTTTCCACCCACTGGGATAATTCCTGGTTTCAGCGGTGATGGAAAGGAGCAGGGGCCAGAACACTCCAAGCTATTCCCAGGATGGTTCTCTTCGAGGCCACAGGCCAAGCCGTGGAGTGTCATGAGACAGCTCCCGAGGCTCCCGGAAAGTTGGGGCACTCTGGTTTCTTTGCATCCTGTCACGGGGTGGAAGCCAGGATCTGCTCTTGGGCAAGCTCTCAGCTTCTTAGCGTCTATTTCTGCCATCTGAATAACAGGGCCCCTTCCACCTTGTCTCTTTTTGTAGCTCAAAAATCCTCTGCAATAATTTCAACCTGGCTGTGAAACACATAGGAAATTAGGTCCTTAGTGTAAGAACAGGCCTGCTAGGAGCTCAAAAGGCTACACGCTTGTGCCTCTAAGATCTTGAGCTCTCTCCGGAATTATTCTGAGATGGACTTAGTTTGGGGGGAAATTTCAGGAAGTGCTTGGAGCAGCAATTCTCAAAGGTTTTTATTTCAGGACCCCTTTGTACTCTTAAAAATTGTCCAGAATCCCCAAGAGCTGTGTGGGGTTTGTATCTATTGATAATCACTTACTGGAAGTTCAAACTGAGAAACTTTTAGAATATTTATTAATTAACTTAAAAGCAACAAACATTCATAATCAACATGAGACATTTTAAAGAAAAATACGATATGTTTCAAAGCAAAAAAAAAAGAATGGCGAGGAGTGGGGCTTGGCTTTCCATTTTTGCATGTTTCTTCAATGTTTGTTGTAATAGCTGGTGCTCAGCTTTTCATATCTGCTCTGGCTTCAGTCCGTTGCAGTCTGTTTTCATTGATGTGTAGGAAGCAAATCAGCCTCACAGAGCGTGCAGTTGGGGTAAAGAGGGGTTTTAATTCCCCTTTCACTTTTAATATCACTGTAGGCCGTGATGCTGCAGCACGACTCACCAGCAGCAGCTTCTTAAGGACCAGTTGTAATGTCGAGCCAGAAACTCGACCAAGGAGCTTTCCATGCTCTGTCACTTGAAACCCACTGGTCTCTCCTACTGGATCTTTTACCTGGGGGTGGTTTTGTAACTTCACACAATGGACATTTGGCCTATATTGGTTCACTGAGCTATTCAGACCTTCCAAATGTTGACGCGTTTGATTACGCAAGATTTTAAAAATCACTTCCATTAATAACGCCACCAATCACATCAGAAAAGCCTTTAAGAGTTGGGAAGCCATCAAGCTCTCAGCAGGGAGTACAAATTTTCCAAAATTTGTTTTACTTGAAAGTCCAAGTTTTATCACTGGCAACAAACTGTCCGTTGTTCTCTTTAGAGTGACCAAAAGTGTCTGTCACATGCCCAAGTCTGATAACCAGAGTATCTCGCACTTGCTCTTTCAAGTAAAAGCAGTGTTCTGTGAAAAACAACAGAAATGACCAAAGAACAGACCAGGCTAGTTCAGTTCACAACATGGGAAACTGCACATGTGCTTTTCCTTGAGACAATGTCATGCTTGATGTGGTGGAAGTGCTGTCTGGTACTTTCCATTCCGTCACACGTATTATTAAAAAAGATACGTATCAAGGGTTGAGATTTAATAAAACCAATAGTTTTTACTGTTCATCAAAGACGTTCTTAATGAAACTGGCTTTTTAAATGTTTACTGTGAGTGCGCGGTGGGGAAGGGGCACCAACTGCTGGTACGACTTGGAGCGCCGCCTCGGTCCACGCCGCGGCACCAGCAGCTTTACCCTCTGTTGCTTTGTGCCGTTGCGGAGGAGAGGCCCACACCACAAGAAACGCAAATGATATCTTAGTTTCATTGTGAAGATAATTTTGACCTCTCAGACCCCAGGAAAAGTTCTCGGCAGCCCCGGGGTCTGCGGTCCTTGCTGTTAGAAACACTGCCCGAGAGTCAGGCTCATCGAATATTTGCTACAGACGTGTCTTATTCCCAGTTTATGGACAAACAGAAGGCGTTCCAGAAATTTGGGTGGGTGGCATGTCTGAGCACCTACGACATGCCAGTTATTGTTCCAGGTGCTTGGGAGACAAATCGGATAATCTGAGGCACGAGATGTGTGTTCGAGTTCAAGTTCTTCTGCTCGGTGACTGGGGAGCGGGGAAGAAGGCGGGGCAACAAGTGTTGGCGTTAGCTGAGCTCCCACTATGGGGTTTCCACCCCTCCCAGATGGGGTCACTATTTTCCGATCCACATGAATGCCCACAGCTTGGGGAGGGTGGTGGTGGTCTGGCCACACCGCTGAACGGGAGTTTTGGAATGAATCAGGAGGGGACATGTGCCGTGTTGACTTAGCTAAGCTGCAGCCATGTGTCCCAGAATCCCTTCCCCTGCATAGTTGCAGGTCAGTAGGGGCCACAAGGCACATTTTGTGCAATTTTAGGGAGGTGGAAGTGGAGCAGCAGCCATGGTCCTATTCGCCTGGGAGGCCAGGGCAGGGCCCCGGCGGTGCTGCCGCTCACGCGTGCTGTCCAGAGCTGCTGCCCACCTGCCTGGCTTGGAGAAGCTGTCCCCAGTTCCTCCAGCCCCCTCCAGCTCCTCCTGCAGCTCCTCCGACTCCTGGGCCAGATGCACGCTTAGGTGCGTGGCTTGTGAGCGTCACCTGCTGCTATGGCTCCTCCTTGCAGGTTCCAGTGTGTTCCCCTCCCCCACTCCATGTCCATCTTCCCTTCCTGGCTGCTTGCAGGCTGATTGCAGGACAGCGCCAAACCCCTGCACAGGTGGGCTCGCCAGTCTCCACGGTGGCGTAAGCGCCGATGCCCTGATGAGCCCCAGATTCCGTCTCACTCTGGTTGGTTCTGCTTCTCCTATCCAACGCTGACCCACACAGGGTCCGTTTACTGAGTTAATTGTAGCTCAACCAGAGCCCGAGCCTTCGCTCGTGCTGTCAGCCAGAGCTCCACCTCTGAACTTGGCTGGCCGAGGAAACGAGGCCTCTTTGCTCACTGACCCCATGGCATAGGGATCTGGCCCCAGGAAGGAAGGGGATAGCTGTTTACCAAGCACCCGCTGAGTGCTGTGCTAAGTTCTTTTTCTTCATCAGTCATTTGTATATTAACTGAGCACTTAAAATAACCAAATACTCTATAAAGTAGACTAAGACCAGTTCCTGCCTCCGAGGGGCAAGTAAGATAGAGAAAGGCCTGCAGTTGGAGGAAGATGGATCTTGGTTTAAATCCAGCTCAGACTTTCACTGACTGTGTTTGGTTGATGGTAAACTAGATTTTTAAAATGCTTCTTGGGAAATAAAATGATTTGGGGTTGAAGTAAGTTTGTGAAGCACATCCCCATTCCTCGAAGACTTAGATGACATCAGCGCAGCTTAGAGACTCTTCAAGTCCTTTAATTGAAATAAAATTGTTTAACCTAGCATCTTCTAAAGTTACTGGCCACTGCATTTGTTTCCGTGGCTGCTCTAACAAGTTACAGCAAACTTGTCTAAAATGATAGGAATGCATTCTCTCCGAGCTCTGGAGGCTGGAAGTCCAAAATCAAAGTGTGAGCAGGGCGGCGTTCCCTCCAAAGGTTCTGGAAGAGTCCATTCCCTGCCTCTCTCCTGGTGTCTGGTGGCTGTAGGCATCCTTGACGTGATTTGTAGATGCATCACTCCAACCTCTGCCTCCATCGTCACATCGTGCTCTCTCTCTCTGTGTCTCTGGTTCCTCTTCTTATGAAAAGACCAGTCGTTGGATTAGTGTCCACCCTAATCGAGCATGACTTCATCATAACCTAACTGATTCCATCTGCAGAGACCCTCTTCCCAATAAGGTCACCTTCTGGCATTCAGGGTGGGCATGAATTGGGGGGAACACCTTCAACCCAGGAGGTCTACAAAGTTCTTTTTCCATGAAATACCTCTTGGCCTCTTGAGTAAACAGACAGACTGTAGTCTAGGGCATCAAAAGCCTTGGTTCTTGTGACCTTCTCCTCCCCAATCCCTGGATGATCTTGGATGAGTTCTCAGCCGCCGTGGAAACTGGGGACGAGGATACCTTCTCTGGCAGCCTTGCCCAGTGTTACACCATTTAAATCTTTCAGCCATCTAATGAAGTAAGAATCAACATGACAGCGTAACAGGTGAGGAAACGGAGGTTTAGCGAGGTTGAGAAACTTAATCATCTGGTTAATGTGTTCGTGGCACATGAGAAATTCCAGAGGGGAATCTCTCTACGTCACATCGCTTGATGGGCAGGGCCCCGTGCTTTGTCTTTGCCTGTTTACTCACGTTGTGTTCTTATTTGCTCCTTGTGTTTCCTTTAATTTCCAGCTTCCTCTTTGAATCTCCCCAGCTAGACTCTAAGCCTCCAGCGGGCAAGGAGGGCTTTTCCAGCCAGTTGATTTCTGCTCAGTGCCTAGTTGTGCATTATCCGTGGTGCGTGTGTGCATGTGTGTGTGTGTGTGTGTGTGTGTGTGTGTGTGTGTGGACAGTGTTCTCTCATAGAACGACTCAGTCTACAGTGTCTTTATCTTCCAGCCATGTGCTCAGCCGCTGGCTTTCCGGATGTCTGCGCCGATGGTCTTTGAAGCATCCTGCGTGTTGGTTCTCTCACCTCTCACAAACGCTGCTTGGCATTAAACCCACCCTTTCCACACACTTCACGCAATCTCCTTGCCACAACCTGTGCAGAAGACACAATCCAGAAATCCTGCAGTTGTGTGAGCCACGAGAAAGGGGAAACGTTTTTCTACTGCAGAGGGCTATGGGTGGACCCAGATCTTTTAGGCGGGCAGCTCCACAGACGCTATGCCTTGAAAAGGGCCAATTCCTTACTTGACTTTCCGAGGAACTTGGTTGAGAATGTGATTTTATTAATTTGTCTGCACATATTTATTGAGGCTCTGCCATGTGCTTGGAACTGTGAGCTATTCCAGAGATGTTGGAGACCCCGATCTGCAGGCACCCTCGAATCTATGGTGAATTTATTTCATCAAAGTCTCTTTGCTGTCAGGGTTTGCGTAGCTTAAAAAAAAAAGTCAGGGAGCTGATTCATTATCAAGAATATTTCACCCTGAACCTGCTTTCTATCAACTCATCTGTGTTTCTTAATCTACAAAAATATGTATGCCAATACTTTTCCTTCAGAGGGTTTTCATGAACTTTCAGGGGGAAAAAAGAACTCAGCCAAATGAAGAGCAATTCCAGGAATTTCCAGAGTAAATGAGGCTTTGAACAGAGCCTATGATCAGTGTGCATAATTCATTAAAAACGAATCGCTCTGCAGAACTGGGTAAACCAGCATCCTTAGACTGCCACTCTGGGTGCCACGTGTCAGCCATTCAATCCATGGCTGTTGCTAATGAAGCTTTTTATAGGAATTTGAGAGTGAACAGATTTGGGCAACTTTATTTCCTGGGAAAGCAGCAGTGTGTATCCCTGCCCAAATCACACGGCTCCTTAAAACGTGGTTTGGAGAAAATGAGCCATCTAAACACGTGCGTGCATGTGTGTGCATGTGTGTGCATGCACGTGTGTGTGTATCACAGAATTATTTTGCATTATTATGAAGTTACAGAGGCACAAACTTATGTTTGAGGTCACTAATCTGTTTCAAATAGGGACAGAGTAAGAAAATAAAAATAAGCATAGATATCACACATTGGGCTTGTTGTAGGGGCTGATAGAAAGCCGGCACTTTTCTATGCCTCATGTCCTAGAACCTTCACTTCAACCCTATGAAATACCCCAGCTAAGGCTTAGGGAGGCGAAGGCATTTGCACATGGTTACGAGTCTTGTAATTAGTGGACTGAGGACTTCAGCTCAGGCGTGCGAGTCCAGTGTGTGCTCTTATTCATTGTGCTTTATTTGTGGCTCTGGAAGAATCTTTGGAAGAAAATGAAACCGAGAATGCACCCATTTTCTATTAATTTTAATGTAAAAATATCAGGCGATTGAAGAAAGAGTCACTTTGCATACGTATCTTCTAGATTAGATGTTGACAATGCCCCTATTTACCAAAAAGTTGATAATCCTCCATTTCAGTTTTTGTTTCTTGTTTTCTTGTTGTTTGTTTTGTCCTGTTTAAAAATTATCCTAATAAGTCTGCCTCAGAATATTCTGGTTAACATTTTTCTGGATTGTCAATACAGTTCTGCAAGAAGGAAAACCACAATTACTTAATCTTTACAAAACTTCTCATCTGGCATTGGGTAAAGAATAGTGCAGTGATGTCACGACTGACATGAAAATGTCATCTAGTCTTAGACATTTAAAATAAGTTGTTGTGAGCTCTGTAAAAAGCAAGAACGACAGCCACCAAATTCCACCCTTCAGCACGTCTCCACACCTACCCACTAACCATATGGAATCCGAGAAGCAATCCTGAGCTGAAAGCTTCCAGAACAAAGAGAAGGATTTGTACAAGCCGGTGGCCATGGAACAGTCTGGTTCAGCTCTTGGAAAAGTTTTGCCAGCCTGGGATCCTGTCATCCCCTTGTTGACTTAGCTCTGTTCTCACTGGGCTTTGAAAGCGGTCATTGCTTTTGGCAAGTCCCTCGCGTTTCACCCGCTGTGGAAGCCAGTTCCAGATCCTGCGGTGTCTTCTCCTAAACAGATGTCCACGCTCGGTTCGTGGAGAAATTGTTCCTAAAAGTGAACCCCGAAAACTCATCATCTTCTCCCTGTGTCTGGATTCCTACAGAAACCTTTGACTCTTTTCTGATGCTTTTCTACCTTATTTACTTGGGGAAAAAGCACAGAACACACAAGTACTCTGAACTGATTCCAGAGCGATTACGCTCGCTGGCGAGCGACCCCTTCACGTTTCTACCGCATGGGAAGCCATCTGCTCCCCACCCCCAACTGCTGGTTTGGGGGAAACCAGGAAGGGGACTCAGAGGCTGCGCTGAACTCGGTCCCAACAAGAGAAGGGCCGAGGACCCTCCGCCTTAATTTCCTTTGAGCCACACTGCAGTCTGCCTGGCACGTTTCTGTTCTCTGGTGTAGTGGGCTAGCTGGCATTGGCCCTGGTCAGAAGGAGAGCAGAAAAATCTTCAGGGAAAGTACAGGATGTGACAGAAAACTGGGCTGGTGAATCAGGGGGTGGGCCGGTCCCCACTGTGTCGATGTATGAGAGTTCCAGGAGGTTGTGGGCAGGAAATGGCCTTGCTGAGTCAACGCCGAGCCCTAGCCTCGTGAGTCATGACCTGTGGCAGACACACCTTGGGGCACAGATGTAGACGAGACCCCAGATGAGGTCGCAGTGGGGCTGCCGGGAAGGAGGGCTCGGAAGCTTGGGAATATCACTGAGTAGGCAGCTGTCCCAAACCCCACTGCACTGCAGGAAAAAATGTATCTTGAGATGCAGCCTCTGGGAGGAAGGGTCCCTAATGTAGCCCCTGTGATGAGGACCGTGTGAAAGGGGCTTGTCGGGGAGGTCCCAGGGTGGACAGGTGCAAAAGGGAGGCAGGAGGATGGGAAAGGAAGGTGCCAGCGAGGACAAGTGGCCAACGCAGCCCTGCCGAGGGCGACGTGGCCTCAGCCCCACGTGGTGCACCAGCGCCGTCCTGACTGGGGGAAAGAGCTGGAGGATTTGTGCCCCCACCAGGGGCTTTTGGGTCTCCATCCTCACGGGCCAGTGGGCCCCAGTGGGCTGAGGGCAGCTGTGGGCTGGTGGGTGGCGGTGGGCACAAAACTGGAAAGGAGACCAGGCACACCCGGGGTGGCAGGGGAGGCCTGGAGCCTGCTCACCCTGGCTCGCCCCGGCTCACGAGAGTCAGACGTGTGTGTCTCTAACGCGGTCCACATGCAGAAACGTCAGGTTGGTGGCTTGAAATTGGCCAGGGTGGGAGCATTTACACCACAGAAACTGGCCAATGCTGCCCGTCAGGCGCCCCCCCTTTCTGAGGGCTTATTGGTGAACATCTGCCAGCCTGGGTGGAACTCCAACGGTGTGGGGGTCAGGCCCACTCGCCGGCATCGCTGAGCGCGTGGAGCTAGGCACTGCGCACGCGTTCGCTCGTTTATCCTCATGCTGGCCCTGTGTGGAGAGTCCTGTTCCTTCTCCCATTTTACCAATGCGGAGGCTGCGGCACAGAGAGGCTGGTAAGTGATGGAACTGAGCTTGAGCCAGCACAGCCTAACCCAGAGCTTCTCCTCTTCAATTGCCAGCTGTGGCAACCACTCGGGCTTGTATTAAGTAGAAAACGATTTTCTTTACATATCAGAAAACATGTATGTACAGGTTAGTCATTGCAGAATGATTCGTAATTCCAAGCTGTTGGAAATGGTCGAAATTCCCTTATCTAGGAGGTCTGGCTCAATGCACACTGTCCGTCCTCACAGTGGAGTACCATGCAGCTGGGAAAAAGGATGCCGACGTTTAATTTGCACTGATGGGGAATGACGTCCAGGGCACGCTGTTAAGATGAATGGGCAAAGGGCAAAACAGCATGTACAGTCCGACATGTTTTGCTGAAGATAGACACGTAAGTATGCGTGTATGTGTGTAAGTACATTATACACACAAACACACATAATGTTTTCCCAAAAAAGGGATAGTGGAAGGATAAAGCAGAAATGAAGGTGGTTGACTACCTATAGTGAGAGGGAATGGATAAAAAGGATGGGAAGGCAGTGAAACTTCTGGAGATACCATATTTGCAGTTTTGATTTCTGGAGCTATATAACATCAATAATAATGTTTTACCCATTTAAGAAGTTTGGGGGAAATACCTTGCTGATGTGTGTGGCCAGGGGGACGGTCACGGCTCACTGCCACATCCATCCTTGGTTGGGCGCGTTCACAGCAGCGCGAGCTGCTCCGATGGGAGGCCCTGGGTGCACCGCACAGTGAGCAGCTGGCAGTGGGCTCCCAGGAGCAGCGCCTGCCAGGAAAAGCCCCAGCGCTGAGACTCCGGGTGCTTGGACAGGGTAGGAAGCCGTCCAGGAACCGACAGCATCAGGAGATGCTTCTGTGCAGGCCCCAGAAGGGGTCTTGTAGGAAGAGCCCAGGGCCCTGTCCTCGGCTAAGTCTTGTCGTGGCAGCCTCCTCTCAGGAATGTGGGTCAAGACCGCGGGAGCCAGCTCTTGTTCGCTCCTTTACCCCATGCATGCTTCCTGTGTACCCCGCGTGGGCCAGAGCTGCTCTCGTGGGGCGGAACGACTAGCTGGAGGCAGAAGACACCTGGGCAGGTGAGAGGATATGCAACGAGACGACGCTTCCGTTCCCACTGCCCGCAACCCGCCCCGGCTGAGGTTTCATGAGAACAGGCTCTCTCTTGAGGTTTGTGCTAATTCCTTTACCCAATTGGGCTGGGAATACCATCAACAGCTGCTCTGGGGCTGGTCCAGGCTGCCTGCGTCCATCCTGACAACAACTGGAAAGCACGGAAGTCCACGGACACAGGGAAGGACATCCGGGGAACCTGCCGCAGCCACGTGCAGTCAGAGCTCTGTTTAAGGAGAAAGGGGGCATTGCTTGGATTTCCAGCTCATTCTTGGTGCTAGTCACACAGGATCAGGTTCACGTCCTCATCTGCTGTAAAGGAGAGGGCGTGGGTTAGAGCAGGTGAAAGCCCTGTTTCCAGTCCCATGCTCTTCTCCAAGCTATGTGACCTTGGTCGGGTCACGTTCCTTCTCTGAGACTCCAGGTGGTAAAGTGGAAACACTAATATCCACCTGTGTCTGGGGTGGGACCAGACTGTCTATTGAGAGCCCTTCCCCACATACCTCTCTGATAAACAGTGGATATGGGAATAGAGCCCAGTTCTGCCTTTTCCTCCAGTCCCCTGAAGTCTAGGAGGCAAAAAGAGTTAAGGGTGCAGACTCTTCTGTTCTCTCACCCTTCCCTAGCTCAGTGGCCTTGACCGCATGACTCCATCTCTCTGCACCCCATTCTCCTATCTGTAAAAAGGGACTAATAATAGACCTACCTCATGGGACGGACCGAGGACTAAATGGGTTGAACTCTCGGGACTGTGCAATGAATGTCAGCTGTTACAGTCATGGTGTTTCTAGAAGCTTCCTATTCATGCACATACATGTCTCCTCTCTCTCTGATTAGCCCAAGGTCTAGGTCCAGAATACTAAACTTATGGCTCACACTCCACCGCCCCCACTGCTGAGGTCCATGGCAGACATCACCAATCGATCACCTCCCTCTTTCTCCCGCCGTCTGGGTGCCGGCACTCTTTAGGCTGGCAGTGCTAACCGATGGCAGCTGGCTGACAGGCGGGGAAGCCTCTTTGCCATCCCCTTGTGACTGTGTGCGTGGGGGTTTTGGGGCCCTGCAGGGTGAGCTGACTTTTCATGGTAAATGAAGATTGTTCATGGAAGCGCGGATCACTCTGGCAATCTGGGCAACGTCTGATCACCTTTCGTGATTCAAAAGCAGTTCCCTCCCAGAGTTCCCTGCCAGAAGAGGAGGAGACCTTGTATTCCAAGAAAGAGCCAGCCGAGAGTCAGAGCCTGCTCTGGACTGCCCGGGCCAGGGAAAGCGGTGGGTGTTAGGGCACAATTACTGATCTGAGGTAGCGATAGCCCGTTCTGGCGCCTCCTTGGCCAAACGCTTCTCTTCACAGCCCCCGAGGAGGCATTACGATTCGGAGCCGCTCAGCTCCAGACTCGAGGCTGGCTGTTCATCAGATGTGTGATCTTGGGGGAACTTCTCCAACCCTCTCTGAAAAATGAGGGGAGGGGTGCCAGTTGTGTCGGGGCATTCAATCATTCATTCCTGGCTGGCTCCGGGCCTGGGCGAGCCGATGTTCACCACCGAGGATGAGGTGGCACGGAAAGTGCCTCCAATGCTTGGGACGTTGGTCAGTGTGTTACCGTCCCTGGGCAGTCAGCGTGCGAACGCACGGAACACGCTCACGTCAGAAGGAACTGAGAGCTCCGCTCACACTCTCTGTAGACCTCCAGGTCGGCATTTGCGTGCCTCCGTCCCCAGTGCTTTGCCCCCCACTTCGAGGTCAGCCTGTCTGAGTAGAGGATGGCTGGTCGCAGAGACGAGGCTCGAATGTTTCCACTCCTGGCGTGAGCTCCTGGATAAATCATTTTACTCTCTGAGCTTCCAGCCTGGGCTCTTCATCTTCAAGAAGGAATAATAGCCTTTCCCAGCCGGGCCACTTGGGACTTAAATGAGCTGATGACTGAGCCAGAAGAACCTTTGAGAGCTTTTCCCTGGGTCCTCCAACGCCTTTCTTGGGCTGCTGTGTCTGGGCTGACAGCAGACCTTGCAGCCTCTGCCTTTAAAAATAATGGCAGTGCCAGCTAATAGCTGCCCCTTTCCCAGTGGTCCCACGTGCCAGGAGTGGTCCTGAGTGCTTTCTGAGCATTTGGCTCGTTTGCCCACCCCACCACTGGGGTACAGCCCCCCCACAAGGCCTGACCCCAGGCCAGCTCTTCACACCACCAGGTCTTCTCCCCCAGTCTTGTGAGACTCCAGCACCGTGCACCCCCCCACCACAGGGCCTTTGCATGTTCAGTGCTCTCTGCACTGCAGGTATTGCTGAGTTTGCTTCCGCCCTTCCTTCCAGTCTCTGCTCAAATGTCCCCCTAAACCCTCCTGTCTAAAATGGCCTCTTGCAGGCCCGGCCACTTGTTCCAGACTTTGTTTTATTTTCCCACAGCCACATCACTGTCTCGTGCGCTATTTGTTTATTGTATTTCTCCACAATGAGAACGTCGGCTCCACGAGAGCAGGGGCTGTGTCTGTGTCACTCACAGCTTTGGCACCGGCATCTAGAATCGTTCCTGGCGCGCAGGAGGTGTGCGGCGCATCCTCGTAGCTGAAGGAATGAACAACCATCACCCTTGTGCAGAGGGGGCCACAGGAGGTCAAACTTCTCACCACAGCTCTGCAGCTAGTACACGGAGGAGCTCCCTGGAATTCCCAAATGCGTGCTCTTGACCCCACCGGCCTCCGTCTGTCCCAACGGGGCAGCTGAAGCTCTTCCCGTCTCGCCCTTATGGTTGTTTAGAGTCTGTAAACCCCGCTAATCCCCGACGCTGTGTCGTTCCAGGCAAGCTAATGGGCCTCGCTGCAGAGGTCCAGGCTGAGAGGCCCTGCTCTCCTCCCGGGCACTTCGCAGGTCCTCTGATTTACTGGGAGAAGCCCAGCACCCCACTTCCATGCCTGGAAATGCAGCGGAAGAGACACTGGTGGGAAACAGGCCTTGGAATGCATTTTCCAATAGAAGGAAAAACGAAAATCCCATTTCCATCTTCTCCCAGGGAGACCTCTGGAGAGACTTCAGAGCTGCTCGCCGCCTGAGCACCCGGGAGGCCCTTAACCTTTGCCGGATAAACCCAGAATTCTAAACCCAGGAGGTATCCAACTGCCAGGCAGAAGGTGCTGACGGGAAAACAACTCGTGCCTTTTAAAGTTAAGCAAATGGCTTATCTTTCGATCATGCCCTGAATTCCCACTGAATGTTTAGAATGGAAACCTGGTTCGCCCCAAACAGGAAGCCCGACTTAGCAGTGTCACGGCTGACCCTGAAGGCCCTGGAAATGAAGGAGGGCCCCCTGGACACTGTGATGGTCAGGCTAATGCGTCAACCTAGCCAGGTGATGGTGCCCAGGTGTTTGGTCAAGCCAGCACTGGGCTAATTGCAATACAAGGACATTTGTGGGCTTTAGTCACCAGTGAGTTCACTGCATGGATGGCTGGTTACATCTGCATCAGCCAGGGAGACTGCCGGCAGCAATGGGTGACGCTTTATCCAATCAGCTGAAGGCCTTAGAAGGGGAAGTGGTCTCAGGATTCAGAGAGGATTTCCCAGCTCGTCTTTGGACAGCCAGCATCTCCCGGAAACTCATCAAGGACCTTCCTTGGACTTTCATCGGAGCCCCTGGCTTGCAGCCTGCCTGCGGAGCCTGGACTTGTGCATCCCCACGGTCGCGTGAGAGACTCTTATAAAGTCTCATACTATTGACAGAGACCTCCTGTTGGTCCTGTTTCCCGAGAGACCCCTGACTAACACAGACGCACACTCCTTGCTTCTGTATCAGGAAGCAGTTGTGACAATTGTGATAGCGCGGACTCGTTAGGGCTGGGGTTTCCACCCCAGCTTGGCCCCCCGGCCCTCAGTTTCCTCATGTGGGAAATGGACCATGTCAGGGACCAGGTCACTATCCCCCCACCCCAGAATCTTTCAAAGTGAAAGTGGCCTTTCTTCACCGTGACACCAGGCTGTCGCACAAACTGAGGCTGCGGCCAGCTCAGTGCTCAGTGCTCAGTGCTCCACGGCTGTGGACTCCGTGTGTGTGCGCCTTTCACTCCATTTTCTAGTGGTTTGTGGGCACCGACTCACAGCCATACAGTTTTTTCTGTAGCAAGTGGCGCTAAGGAGGATGTTTTTATTTTTTCTGGAAACTCATTCACAGTGATCTTGGAATACAGAAAGATTCCCATTTTGTTTCTGTGTTGTGGACATGATGCTGGATGCGCTTCGGATAGTTTCAAAGGGATTTCAGTTGTCCAGGTCACATTTGCACACACACGTGTGCATGTGCACACCCGCAGCACACACTCACACGTGCACACACACACACGCGCACATGCCCTCCCACCTGCTACCCAGGGAGGCACGTGTGCCCTCCAGGAAGCCGAGGGAGGCCTTCAAGCTCACTCTGACGGGCCTCTCTGCCACCATCGTTGCAGCCATCGTCCTTCCCAGGAAAAGGAAAAAAGAGCCGTAGTCTGACATTCCAAGAAACCCCAGAAGGAAGAATGCAGAAAATCGAATGTGCTGGTCCCCGTCCAGGGCTGCTCCAGGGGGAACAAGGATTCGTATGCTAATGGCCGGCCCCTCCATCGCTGACATTTTCTTACAATGGACTTAAGTCCCATTTGTTTTGCTTTCTGTCTCCACAACAATTAGAAAGATTTATTTTTTATTGCTCCAGTTCACTTTGCCAGGACCACACTTCCTTTTGCTTTTTAAAGGAACAGCTATCCCATGTAGCAGGGCCTAGGAACTGAGAGTGTTCCATCGCAAAAATGAAAATAAACAAGGCAGAGTTTTTCTTCTGTATCCGGGCAGCTGCTTTCCCCTGCACACGATGCCAGAAGGGGCTCCTCTGGCTCTTTTCCACTGGACAGATGGGGTCACCCAGTGACTCAGCCGCCGTCCAAAACGAGATTTGAGAAACCTCCTCCCCAACCCGGACGCTGCCTGCGGGTCCAAAGAGAGCCTGCTCTCACCAGAGGGCGGCCTGTTTCTCGAGAGCTGGCCACTGAGGTCGCCAGGTCCCTCCTGCTCAGACTCGATGTGCGTTTTCTAAGGCGGCTGGACGACGGGTGGGTCTGGGAAGGGCTTGCCTGCCTTTGTGCCGCGACACCCCTCGCTGCAGTGCGCCTGCTGGCTGAGGCCGGGGCCCTCTGATGCCATGCGGAGGGGCGGAGCTGTGCGGGCGAGGGGCGTGGGCACCGGCTTCGGGGCAGACGCATCCCAGCTTGCGGTTCTGCTGCCCCAAGCCCCAGCTGTGTGACCCCGGCCAGTGACGTACCCTCTCTGAGCCCCGGTTTCATCATCTGGAAAAGGGAGGTGACAACAGACCCTGCCCCACTGCCCCACTGAATGTGCTCAGGATACCTGAGCACGTGGCTGGTGGAGGGCTTGGCCCAGGCCTGGCCATGGACACCACAGTGGGCAGGATGCTGAACCCAAAGAGGTCCACGTCCTCACCCCCGAATCTGTGAACGTGTTTTACCTCAAATGCAAAAGGGACTCTATAGATGCAATTAAGGATCTTGAAATGGGGGGGTGTATGGGAGGGGGTCCAGTGTAGCCACAAGGGTCCTTAAAAGGGAAAGAGAGAGGCAGGAGGATCGGAGCCAGAGAAGGAGGTGTGATGACAGAAGCCTGGGTCAAAGTGATGTTCCCCTGGCCGAGGAATGTGGGCGGCCACTGGAAGCCGGAAAGGGCAAGGGATGGCCTCTCCCCTGGGCCCCCAGAGGGTCCACAGCCCTGCCGACACCTCGACTTCAGCCCGGGGAGACCCATTCCAGTCTTCTGACCTAGGGAACAGTTGGAAAACAAATTTCTGCTGCTTGAGCCACTGAGTTTGTGGTAATTGGTAATTGTTACAGCAGGACAGGAAACCCATGAGTGCCCCTTGCAGTCATTGATGTCCCAGCAATGGTGACGAGGACTCTGCATCATGCTGGCTCTCAGCTTCCAAGCCTCTGGTGCTCTAGGCTGCCCGTCCCTCCATCCCTCCATCCCTCCATCCC
>JAQZBX010042489.1:0-22004 GCA_029593785.1 Cabassous unicinctus
TATATATATACATATATAAGCATGTGTGTAGTGGGAAAAAAATAAGCTTTGGAATGAGACAGATGTATATAATCTTGTATTTACAGCTCCTTCATTTACTAGATAGGAGACTGCCAAATTTGTTTATCTGCACATCTGTAAAATGGGTATTAAAAAGGTAAATACCTGGTTCTCAACAGAGTGCTCAAATGTTATTTCCTTTCCTCCCCTCCAAAATGAATGAGACACACAAAGAAGCTCTGAAAAACTGCGAAAACTACTCTCAGAAAGGAGAAAAATCTCTTTTAAAATAATTACATTAAAGAAATATATCAAATTTAATTTAAAAATATACAAAGTCTACTTTTTGAAGATGAACATATTAATAGAGAAGCTAATCTCTTTGCATCTATGAGGAAATCTGAAATTTTCTCCCAGATATGAATTTTAGAAGTTCTTCCATTGGCTTAGTCTTTAGTAAAAGTTGGTTTATTTTCAAAAGTTAAAGATGAAAATGTTCCACATTTTATACTTGGTGCCTCTTCCTTCCAATCTCTTATTATGTTCATCATTTCTGTTATTTTTTGTATACTTACTTTCCACAATTTGCATTAATGCTGCAGGAACAACAGGGAACTATTACAAATTCTGAGCATCCCTCAGTACCCAAACTTCATTTTTTGTTGCGATCTGCTAGCCAAAGTCCATCTTCTTGAGTTATCCAATGGGATGAATTTTATGGAAAAATACAAGATAAAAAAAACACCTTTCTAAGACTTTTAATAAAGGTTTGTGATTAGCCAAGGCTATTAAATGGTAGCACATTTAATGAGTGCTTAACTAATATTATTAACAGTCCAATAATTAGACCCCTTTAGCACAAAAATGTCAAAGAAACAGGGTCATAATTTCCGGCAACACTGTTTACAGGTTTTTTCTTTTTCCTTCCCCCCTAACTTGATTAAGCCAGAAATAATGAGCAAATGTGAACCCTTCCTGGAACACATCATTTAATTTCTTTTCAAAAATGATAGAAATACCAAATTGCAATTGCACAGGGGCTATCCAATGGTTTCTTGGCAAGGTGCTGAGATAGAATTCAAGAAATACAGAATATTCCATCCATTATCAACTATAGATGAGATGTATAATGAAGCCCTTCTCATTGGTATTTACTCACATGGTCTGATTTTGATAATATGCAGCTGAAAATATTGCCCAGAGAGAGTTTCTCCAAAGAGCTAAAGCAGTAGATGTCACAACCCTAAGCATTCCAGACAAAATCATGGAGTCTGTAGAGAACTTATTGATTAGGGATGGACTGATGAGAAAACGTCATTGCTAAAATCTGTCCAATTTTAAATGCAAGCATATTTATTAGGGTAAGAGACTACTGAGAAACAGGAAATACGGAATTACTGCGGTATCCTGACATATTCTCTAGAACACTAACATAATGGCATGGTGGCTGTGTTATGAGTTAGCAACCTGTTTTTGTAAGTTAGTAATTGTAAAATGCTCAGAGAAGATGAGCTAAGAGGTAGCTGCAGGATGGATCTTATTGGTGCCCCCTTCTGATCATGTAACTTTGCTAACAGAAAACTTCCAATGCCTGGAAAGGAAAGCCTCAAATTCTAACTCAAGCTTTCAAAGTCCCCCATAAGCTGTTCTGAATCTGTCTTTCCAAGATTATGCCCCAACACCCTAATTTAAAAACAATGCATGTCAGTCACAATGTTCTACTCTAGGGTTCCTAAAATATGTTCTCTACTTCCTATATATAAGAGTCACTGATGCCATTTTCTTTGCTCACATAATGCATTTTCCCCACTGACAGGCACCCTTCAACTCTGATTGTTCAAATTTCATCCATTTGACTAAGGCCTTCAGTAATTTCCAGGAAAGGGGAAAGGGAGCTGCTATATATGACATATTCATGTACACATGATGCACATTTATAAACCCAGGAATGTGTGTAGTTTAGTGATTAAAAATAAAAAAGAATCAGACATACATGGGTCCAAATTTTAGTCACTCTGCTTAGTAGTTATGGTACCTTGGACAAATTTGATTATATCTGTGAGACTCATTTTACTCAGCTATAAAATGAAGATAATGCCTGCCTATAGCACTATGAAATAAAGTAACATATAAAGTATCCGGAATATAAGAGGAGCTCAAAAAGAATACTATTATTAGCATTATTATCAATACCATTACCTCCCTAAGAATCATAAGGTAAAATGAAAAAACATAAAAAATCCTGAAAATGACTACCTAAAATAATTTATTTTAATTGAATTAAATTTCAAAATTAAGTATATACCACAGAACATTTGGGAAAATCAAATAATAAAATCAAATAAATCAAGACAGCATATTTAAATTGACAAACAAGGGTAAATCTTGGAAGGAAGTGAGAAAAAGCCATTCTTCTTTTGATAAGGAGAATCAGTGCCTCTGTAGTCAAAATAACTTTATATCACATATTTTACAAGTTAAAAAAACAACTAAAAAAATCCTGTTTTACTCCCATAATGTCATATCTTTTTTGTTTTTCTGAATGAATATTGCTTGGTCTTTTCAAATCTCCTTTCAGACTTATAATTTATTTGCTGATCCTTCTCTTACTTTCAAAATGTGTACATGGACCACATTTCAAATGTCTCTGATAAGTGGGATTACTTGTGAGTACCAGGGCATTTTTCTCTTGTGGATCTCAAAAGAATTTCTGGAAAGATGGCAGAAGGGGGGCATCTTGGGTTCCACTCCCGAGTAGAGAGACAACCCATGGAAGAGAGGCTGACGTCTCCACCCATCCTTGGCTGGTATATGCTCCCCTCCCTTCCCTCTGCATGCAGACTGGGAGAACAGGAACAAAAGTCCTGTTTCAAACATGTCTGAGTCTGTGTTTCCACAACACCTTCCCGATGCCTTTCTCAACTTGAAAACTGAAGTAGGCTTAATGAAGGGTAAAGAATTACTTACAAGCAGTTGGTCAATGATTTCTCCTACCATGTGTTCCAGTGTGTCCACAAAAGGAAATTTAATACACAATCAAATATAGTCAGAGTCCTTACCCTCAAGGACATTGTAATCTGAAATGGGTAAAAAAGTGTAAACGTGCAACAGAGAATGTGTGACAACTACACAACACTATATAGCTGATTTCACACTCATGTTTTTTTCTTGTTTTATGTCTTTATAAATCTCCCCAGCATTCCTTAGATTATAATCTTTTTGAGGACAGGTCATAAAAATATTGGGGTTTGTTAGCCAGTTGTTTAGTTCTTTAATCTCTCATTAAATTTATAAATGAGTATAACATTTATAAATGACTTTTTTCATAATCATCCCCAAAGAAGTGGTATGAAGGTGACCTTCAGAATAAGACCCTAATTAACATTTAGGACCAGACCCTAAATAACTCTTGCAGGAAACATTATATTTTTAAAACTTACACAAAATAGCATTCCAATGCTGTTCTAAACTGCTTACTTTAGTCCTCTAATTCCATCTTAAAATTACGTGATAAACAATCTTTTCTTCAAGTTGCTTCCTCTTTCATGGCCACCACTGACGCAGACTATAGCTAGAAGAGGGGCCTCTAAGGATTAGGCAGTGTGCATTATACGTAACTTGGCAGCTACTTGTAAACGCCAAAGAGAGTAAATCAAATATCAGTGTCCGATTGTGGAGCTGAATTGCTTCCGCTTTTCCAGTTTCTCACAAAACTGTTTGAATTCAGCTTCCCTTCTCCCTAACAGCAGCCAATTCTGATGGAAGTCTATTCTCTCAGACTTGCTTCTATTTAGGAGAAATTGCTTATTATTGTTGTACTCAAGCCTATTAATAACTTAGGAAAGAGTTGCACATGCTGAATTCTAAACAACATAAATATTTTCCTAAAGTATTTTCAATGCATTTCTTTATACTCTGAATTTCATCTTTACTTCAAGAACATGAATTCAACATAAATTCACAAAATTATTTTGGAAAATATAAACAGGATGTATTTCCTACAGTTAAACAGTCGGGGTTATCACAATTTCATAGTATAGTTTTTCCTGAATTTTCCCCTAGGATTTATATAAAGGGCATATAAAAAGTAGTATTGAATTGATATTTTTATATAAATACAAGCATTGCAATATAAAAAATTATATTAATTTATACCTTTATAGGTCTTTAGCATATAATTGCAGCAGGCTGTATTTGAAATAATATTGAAAAATACACTTTATACCTGACTATATTTTTCTTATTTCTTCACCTGAACTAATAACAAAGGATTCATTGCTGATGTGAGGAATTATTCTTTCAAATAGATTTTTTATCTTAATGCATAATAATGTTCCCGTTTCTAAGAGGCATTAATACAGAACCAAAAACAAAAAAACAAAAAACAAACAGAAAACTGAAACCTTATACACAGGAACCTTCTGAGTTTTCTATGAGCAGTAATATATAACTGAAAGCTTTGGCCTTCTCAGATTAGACCAGTTAGCACATTTCTAAGAAAATCATTTATAAGACATGAAGATGCATTCATGGAACTAAAATCCTTATCTTAGAGAAACCTATAAGAAATTATTGTGTGCAGTTATTCCCTAAACATCTGTTGAGCTCAGGTCTGGAGACTGTGCTCCCTTTTTCCTAGGTCTGCAGCAGTGGCAGCTCTCCACTACTCATCACTAACCTTTAAGCAGTTGAACCACCCCTGAAGCCAACACAGCGCAATGCCTTCTGCACCACTAATCCTGCCAGACACAGTCTATTCCACTTCCTTTACTAATTTTAATTATATGTAGATTCTACCTGGTGAACACTTCTCATCTTTCAAGACAGCTTAAGCATTCTCATCTTTATATAAAGACTTTGCTGACCTCATCCCTCACCCTGGATAGAATTAATAACTCCCTTTATTATGTTCCCACTGTATGTTCCTATCATATGCTTATAACACTCTACTGTATTCATTTATTTACATGTTTATCCTCATTCTAGTAAACTATAAATTGAAGGTCCAGATTATGTCTTATTTACCTTTATGTCTGCAGTTCCGAGCAAAGAGCCTGATATATTACATATGACACTAAATATTTTCTGAATGGGAACACTGAATGATAATTGTATATGAGATAAATTTAAATCGTGCCTCCACAAAAATTTCAGAAAAGGTCCTCTTCTTCAAGTTACCTAAAGAATAAATAGAATTTTCTGCTACCCTGAATAAAGAATCAAACAAGAGGTGGTATTCAGGCTTGCTTGCCCTCATCTGGCTTTTCCATACTAACAGTAGAGCCTTCAACAATAACCCTGACAAGCATTGTCAAAAGAACAATTGCTAAATCCTTAGAGTTTAAAGTTGCTCAACTGTGGGTTGTTTGCACAATATAAAGCTATTTTTTATGGGGTCTCCTGAGTACCTAATGAGTTTACAGTACTGATGACTGTGAGCTGAGTAAAACACCAGCAACCTAGCTACTCTGACTTCCTGGGGTTAATCTCTTAGACTCCTCCAGACTTTGTGCCTCCGTGGGGTGAAGAAACTGTGTAAATAATGCCTACACAATTATATGTGAGTAATTGTAAATGCTTGTATTGCCCTTCTAAAACAAATATTCATTGAATACTCCTCTACACAGATTCAAAGGTCCAAAGAAAATTAACTAACACTTTCATTTTTTATCTGAAGATTGCTAAGTTGCAAAACAGCACTCCTGAAGTGCAAAGATTTTTATTTTTTATTTTTTTGTCAGGTGAGGGAATGGGGTTGTGATTGTTAAATCTCATTAACCCACTTGTTTTCAAAATACCAATATCAGGCATTCTAATGAATGCTTTCAGCTACTCATGGGTTAAAAAGGTTTTGGGGGTGTGGTATTAGATATAATAAACTCAGAAAATAAGAGTGGTTTCATCATAATTATAAGCATAGCCTCAACATGATAAGATTGCTCATTATGTCTGCAGTATGTTGTGGTATTACATCTCAGCCCAAGTTACCACATTCTACCAACATAACAACGTATGACTTATATCCTTATTTTAATGACCCATATTAAATACTTTGGCACTATAGACACTTAATTATTTATTAGAATTAGTTATTATAATTACTTATTATCTGCTTAGAGTGACTACATTCAATGTTACTACAAAATTTTATTCCCACAATAAGCCTATGGAATATAGAAAGATCATGCTTAGGAAAACATGTTCTCTATCCTTCAGTAGTTGTTTCCTCTCTCACCTCTAATGCTGCTTTTCAATAAGAAGTTACCAAATCTGCTTTAAAAGCCAAATCCTTATCCCCACCCTATGTTTACAAGCTTCAGGAACCTTAACATTTGCTATCCAACTCACCTGCAGAAGCATCTACCTGAGCCCAATTACCTGAAGCTGGGGTCCAGAAGTCTGCTTTTTCCCCTCTTTCTCATCCCTCTTCCCGACCCCACCACATCCTGCAGCCCCGGTTCTCCACTTCTATGGACTTCTGAAGGAGAAAGAGCATTATAACAGAGGCTGTGGGAGCGGCAAGGGTTTTCTTGACATTTCCAATTAGAAATCAATGTGTTTTAAAATGAAGAAAAAAATTACAAAGTACAATTAGGATCCACAATAATCCCAGTCTTATTAATGGATAAATGGTCTTTGGTGGTTAGTTTGGGATCTTAATTTCCCTTTATAATTTCATTTTTTCTGGAAAAACAAAATTTTAATTGGACCCATTTAAATTACAAACTAAGGTTTATAAAGCAATTTGTTTATAAGACATAAACCACTTCAACACCACATTTCTCTAAGAAAATGAATAATTTGTTCAGCTTAATCTCACATTTTTTTAAGGAATTGAGAATATAGGAAGTGATTATTTACCAAGAAAATGGGGATAGGTTAGTTTTAGACTGCCAAAAAATTATTTAGAAGTGAGCCTACAATTTCCTTTATCCTCACTCTTTCTTTGATTTATTTAACCAGTTTTTATTGAAAATCTAATGTGCACCAAAAAGCTTTTTATTGGTGCTAGAAACACAGGAATGACCAAGACATGTAATTCCTGATCTGATGAACTTACATCTTAAGAGAAGTACAGAGGTGTGTGGGGAGAATATAATAAATAAACAACATAATTCAGATATTAAGCTGTGATATGAAGTAAATATAAAAGTGATGTGATATTGTAGGGTAAGGGGCCTACTCATGCAGGCTGAGCTGAGGTGGTAATAAGTAACCTGAAGGTGAATGACAGATGAACAAATGGATATCGGAATAAGCAAAACACTGGGGGAGGAGCATTCCAGCTAGAGCTTAACTAGAACACAAGACCCAGGATAGGAAAGAACTGGGCATGCTTAAGGAATTGAAAAGAGTCTAGTGTGGCTGGTGCTGACCAGAAGGAGAGATGTTAGGAGATGAGGTCAGATAGTAGGCAGAGACTGATCCTGAATGGGGTCAGAGGACTAGGTGGAGATTTCCTCTTTTATGTGTAATAGGAAGTTACTGAAGGGTTTTAGGCAGAGAATGGCCTGAGTTAATTCAGTCTTTAAAAGGATCACTAGGGCTGCTGAGAAAACAAAGAATACAGAAAGGGGCCAGAATAAAACCATGGAGAAGAGTTTGGAGGCTACTACAGAAGAGAAGTGGCTTAGACAAGCATGATAGTGGTGAAGATTGAGAGAAAGGGACACATTTGGGATACGCTCTGAAGGAAGCAGGGAAAAATGCATTAAATTCCCAAATATGGTTAACTCTATGCACATACTAAAAAAAAAGAAAGAAAACCATACAAAAGAGTTTTGAAAGTAAGCAAAAATAGCAAATTTATACTCAGAGGTTAACTTTCATTTAACTTTGATTTCTGTATTCTAGAAGGGGGAAGGGCATAAATTTCACTCAGAGGTGATATCTGGGTTTGCTGTGGAATTTCTCATAGATCCCACAGAATCGCCTACACATGCCCTCTTCTACAGATGAAATTCGGCCATGACGTGCGCTTGGTTTTTGATAAGTGACATGCAAATATCTCAGCTTGGCAATAACAATAATACCCAAAACATAGTGTGTGAAACCAAGTCCCTCTCCATCCCTGGCAGCACACAGAGTGTATGTTTCTGGAAGTATCCTAATGGTCCCTGCCAGGAAGGCAGATCTAGACTGTACATAGCAAACAAGCCTATAGGATAAGATGTTTTATTTTTACGACTGTTGTAATTTTGGTCCTCTTATCTTTCGGCATGTCCCAGATATTTTTAAAACATGGTCTCTTCCATCAGACACTTAAAAGGCTGGGTAGGCAGATAAACAACAGCATATAAGATATTCCATTCACGGGGAAAGCAGCTAAATCTCAGGAGATGCAACTTCCTGGGACTTAAATATCTGCAAATTTAAAAATCAATTTTGTAAGGCTACTCATTGAAAAGCATCACAAAAGGAAGCAAGATGTCAGAAAAACCTAAAAAGGAGATTGAAGAGAGCCCTATTAGAATGATTAGTATAGCAGCAGAGTAAATGTTAAAAATGTCTGAAAGAAGACCATGCTCTTACGCTCCGTGGAAGGCAGGGAGAAATGCAGAGTCACACATTCACCACTGAGGGTTTTGAGGTCTGTGGGCACTGGCTCTGGAGCTGACAGACTGACACATGAGGGAGCTGGGGAAAGTGACATAACCTTTCACTCTCAGATTTCTCAGGTGAAATAATAATAATAAAAATAATAATAGCAATAATACTGACTACCACATAGAGTGTTGTGTGGATTACATGGAATAATGCATATCAAGTACTTATCATAATTTTTGTCAGTACTGTGTGTTCCACTAAATAAATATCACTGTATTTTAAAATATATGCTTATTTGAGATTTCAAATGTATGTGTACAAATATGCAGAAGTTCACACTATATAAACACACATACATGTATTTTTTTTAAATAGGCATATATATTATATATATCCAGTTCTTGGGATTCTAACAATCCAACTCAAACAATAAGGACACAAACACTTAGCAAATACCTCATTTGAAGAGTACAAGCAAAGCAAAATTAACAAGTGTTTACAGATAATGTAAACCAACAGAAAAGTCCTTATGGGGCAGTAGGGTGAGAGGTGTGGCAGCAGGCTGGATAAAGCCGCCTATTTGGAAAGGGTGAGGCTGAAATCTTGCCACCTCCCTTGCAGCTGATTTAAGAAATCCTCCAGAACAGAAAATGAGGCTCGGGTTCTGCAGAAGGCATTCACAAATGTTAAACTCAGAGCAAAATCAGAAGGGCATGCATGTTGCACGGCAGCAGTCATCACCCTGGCCCTCCTCCCCACCCCCTTACTTGTTCCCCCTCCCCCTCCCCCAGCACTCATGGAGCACCTACTCTATGCCAGGCTGTGTTTCCTGCTTTTTGAACATGACCTATTATCCTCTTTAAAACTCTGCAAGGCAGGTAGTCTTATTATTTTTCCAAGGAGAAACCTGCAATTCAGGGATGTTATCACATTCGTCCTTCTAATTCCAAAACTGTGGGGCTTCCCCCACACTCTATAGTTATAACTTAAAGTTCTGCACAGCTACTCACTAAATATTCGTAAAAACAATTCCTCTCATACACTGATTTTCCCTAATTAGAGACATCAAAGGAAGTCTTTTAAAAGTCAAGGATAGCTGACTTTTCTGTGGCTGTATTAGAAGTCTCCAGACTGTTATTTTCTGGTAAAGTCTGGATTTGCTTCACAAATTTTCCTAGTAACAAAAGCCATGTTGCAAACAAGATAATGTCACTGCAGCCTCATTCAGAATATTACTCACTTTTTCTGTTGCTTTGCTAATTCAGCACTTGGGAAAGTTTGAATTTCCCAGTAGTGTGACCATGATACTATTTTTATATCTTACACGTCCACTTAATCTCAGTTTAGTGAGAACAGTCTATGATTGAGCTGAATTGTGAAAGCTTGCTGAGAAAAGGGAGTTGGATTTTATATCGAAAGATTTAAGAAAGACAAATTTGATATAAAAAGGAAAATGTATACTCAAATAAGAAAGCAAAAATAAAATACATTATTTTTTTAGAATCCAACACTGTAATCAATATTTAAGTTTCACTCCATTTTGAACACCAAAATATTCTTAATTCTTCAAAGCACAATAACATAATAATAACATTTTTGGTGGCAGAAGGTATTATCAAATTATTTGATGATCACTAGTTAAAAAAATTTGTCTCATGATTGACTGCAAAGTCACACGAAGTTCAGTAATAATACCAAAAGTGCAAGATCATCACAGAAATTTGCTTTCATGAAATGGGGGGATAAAAGCTTAAGCTGGAACTCTAATCTTTTCCTAGATACAACACAATTGGGTTAGGCACAGTAGCACATGACTTGCCTTAGGCATAAAAAAAATTTTTCAAAGCAATCAAAAATTATAAATAGAAACATGGACCAAAGAGAAGATTTACTTTCATTTGACTTCTATAGGAAGAAAAGGAAAAAAATCTACGGATAGAGGGATTGGGGTGGGGTGGGAGGAGATCCGCTCCTTCCGTCTTAGCCCAGAGACCAGCTTCCCCTAGCAAGCCTGCTATGATCAAAGCAGCTGGAGTGTTCTCTCTTCCTGTCCCCCAATTGCCCCCTTTTCTCACTGCCAAACTTCTCTCAGATGTGGTCTGAGACAGCCTCTTTCATTTCCTCCCCACCCATTCACTCCATAACCTTTTATGTCTAATTTTCTTCATCACTCTCCAAGGTTTCCAGGGACTTTGTTCTTGCCAAATTTGAAGACTTCTCTTCTGCTGAAGCCCAATCCTTCCCTTGGAAACCTCTTTTTTCTTTCCTTGTCTTCAAAAACTTTCATTATGTTTTAATTCTCTGCTTCCAATGATCCTCCTCATTCCATAGAGGACAATGCTTAAACACATGGGTTTTGGAAGCAGAGTGACTTGCCTCATTTTCTACTTATAAGGATTAAGGGAGGTAACTGAACCTCTCCAAGTCTCATTTTTTCCATCTGTAAAATGGGAATGCTAACAGTACCCACCTCATCTGGTAGCAATACATGTAAATCAGCCAGTGTGCCCGGCCTTTTGCAAGCCCTTAACGCATTAGCTATGCACATTCTCTATTCATAGGTTCTCTACACAACCTGTCTCAGAGAACCTAGAGGTAAGACCTCCACTTTTATGTAGATAATATCTAAATCTGTAGCATAAATGCTCTCTTAAAACTTTAAATCCCTGATGTCCAAAGCACTTAGCCCTCTCCATCCCATTAAATCCTCCAGCTTTTCCTATTTAAGTCAGGTGAAACCACCAGTTTTACAGTCACCTTAAAGCCTTTTACCTCATTTAGGAACAGATACAGTAAATGTCATTAATTCTTCATTTGTGAGACAGCATAGCATAAGGGTTAATAGTAAGGACGGAAGCCTGGCTGCTTGGGTTCAAATACCAGTTCCATCACTTACCACTTACCACTATGTGCCCGGTTTCCTCTTCTGTGTCATAGGAACAATTTTGGTACCTATACATCATAAGTCTCTTGGGAGGATTAAATGAGTTAATATTTATAAAGTAACTCGAACCGTGTCTAACATTTAGGAAGCACTATATTAATGTTGATTAAATAAAATAAAATTTGTTACATCATCTTTTTATTGATTTAAGGAGAAGAGGCATGAAACAGCAAAACTTTCATAAAGCAAAACAGTTTTGTTCTTGTTCTTATTCCTTCCTTTGGATTCTCATTGTCACTATCATTGTCCAAGCTCACAACTCATAATAACCAGATGATGGTAAAAGCTGCCCACCCTGCCTCTCTAAATGGATCCCCCTAATTCTAGCCTCTCCTCTGCTTTAATCCACTTCTCATTTAACCCCTCATTGCCAGATTAATCCTTAAAATACTCCTTTCATCCTGTGTCTTTGTGGACTAATCCCATCGATGACTCAGTGACACCCCACAGTTCTCAGACATTAGGCAACGGCCTCATCTGAAGTCTCAACTATTTCTCTACACACATCTCCAGGTCTTACCCAGCTGAACTTGGTCAGGTTCACTCCTACCTCCGTGCCTTTATTCTGGTTTTTCTCCCTGCCTAGAAAGTGTCACATTCTAACTCTTCAAATCTTACACATCCTTCACCAACCAGGTCACACTCCACTTCCTCCATGGAGTCCTTTCTGTCTGAGGCCCTCAGCCGCTACAGAAGAGATCTTTTATAGCAAACATGAGGTCACTGTTTTAGATTTATCTTCATGCTTCATGTGTGCATGTCTTGCCTGGTGTTTCGCATTGCACAGTCTGAATACTATGCATATGGTAGACTCAGCAGAGGTAGAGATGACTGAATGAAGGTCCTGACTGGGATATGAAGGGTTTATTCAAATTTTTTTTTGTTATTTTCATCACTGGATGACTGATTGGGCACTTGCAGTCATGAATATGATAATATTTTTGGCCATGTTGGTAAGCATACCTAAATTAAGAGTCAAATAATTTAATAAATTCAACTTAAATATATATTTATATCTGTGTGCAGGCTGCTCTTTATTCACTTACACAAAATTAATCTTTATGTAAAAAAAAGATACAGTTAAATAGCTCAGAATTTTTTTTTTTTTTACAAAAACTAAAGGCTTTATATGTTCAACACCACTAAAGAAGGAGCACTCATAAGCTTTTTTTAAGGAAAAAAATAACTTGGGGGGGAAACTGGCTATAATATCTTTCTAGTGGTTTAAGTCCAGACACAACACTGCGAGCTTCTGCAAAGTGTGAAATGCTATGAGAAAGACTAAAGTAAAAGCAATATCTGCACTCTGAATTGTATATTAATTCATTTGTCTAAGGACCTTTCCCTTTCTAGGTAACCCAGAAAATAAAAAAAGAAAGCAGAAAGAAGCAGCCACACAAACCTTTCCTTAAAGACAGAAAGATAAATGATTATAAGTAGTTTGAAAGGCACTGATACTTTAAATGAAAGTAAAAATTTAGTTAATGGGATATGAACACAATTTTTCACAGACAGGAAAAATTGGTTGATCATCATCATAATAATAATCTGCAGCAGAAGCAGCAGTCACAACAACCACCAGAGATGTACTTGTATCATAATACAGCTAACCTAATGTCTTAACAAGCAGGAACTGGAGACCCATCCCAGAATTCAGTATCTAAATTTTAACAAGATACCAACATCGAAGTTCAGGAAACATTTTTTTAATTCCTTTACATTTATGCTAACATATAATCATAAATGTTCTAATGAATGATGACCCTTTGTGCTTCTCAGGTTCCCAATCTTCAAAGCAAGATCCAATTTCGAACCTTATACTCAGTAACAAAAGTGGATATAACAAAGGATATTCTGGTTAATAAGTGATAAACCAAACTAATGGAAATTCCATTCTGGTTAATGAACATTTTACAATCTCTTTGTTAATCTATTCAATTGATAATTATAAGATTAATAATGAGATTTCAGGTCCTAAATGCACAATGAGTTCTTGAGTCTGCACCATCAGCAAACAGTGCAAGTTGCTGGGAGAGAAACAAGGCCCTGTAGCAGCAGAAGGCGCCAGCATGTGGGAACTCACATATGGCTTTTGGCCTTGATCAAGTGCAGTCAATGATTCTCAAAGATTCACAAAGATACTAGATGCTCAGAACAAGAATGACATAAATCCAGACTAAAGTGGAGTCTTTTGGCACGGGTGTTTGAGCGGGCTCCTATGTGGGAAACAAGCCAATGCAAAATGATTTATCCTATTTGCTCAGGAAACTAAGCAAAAGATACTAACACCTCAAACTGTGCTAAGTTCCAGAAAATAATCCTGTAAATTTTAAGGCAATTTCCTTTTCCCATCTTGAGGAGACGGCTTAGGTAACTGAAGCTCCTGCACATCCAGTGGCTCCCAAACTTAAATTTAGTATTTCAATTTTTCAAATTTTCACAATGTCATCTGAATTCGGGAAATATAAGGTTTGTTGGTAAATGTCATCATTTTTAAATACATATTTTCTAGACAAAACTGCCCTTCCATTTTAGAAAATGTGTTTGAAAGCACATAAACAAATAAAAAACAGAAGGAAAAAAAAAACATTATTTCTCCCTTGCTAAGTATTATTAATCAGATTAAATGCAGTTTGACCTTACCATCATGTTTTCAATGAGGAAACTTCTGTTCTTTTTTTAGATTTGAAGAATTGCTTTTCCTGACAGAACCCCCAGAACTGAGAACCCTGAACTGCAAACTTGTCCTTTGTCCGAGTTGTTTACCAGTCTTATCAGGGCACACACAGGTTGGCAGTGTGATTCCAAGATAAAAACCCCAAAGATATAATTAGATGTTTTTCTGAGAAATATCGCCCAATGCCATGAAAATTTGTTTGCTGTTTTTCACTTTATACTTGAAGAAACAGTCCCACAATTTTTTGCCATTTAATCATTTTCTTATAGATAAGTGAGATAAACTGACGTGGCACTGAAGAAAATTACATAGTTTTTTGATAAACAATACTGAAAATACAGATCTTGTCTGAAAACTTCTGTGACATTTCAATAAAAACATTATTCTTTATCAATAACATTCAAAGTTTATCATGGCAAAAATATAATGATGGAAAATAATTTTTAAGCCCCTCAATTTAAATATAAATGATAAGTGATAGAAAGAAACATCCAAAACTAGTGATGTACAAGATTTCTTATGGTACCTCACTGCTACATCTACTTCATTTCTGCACAGAAAAGATAAAAAGACAAAGGTAGGAAACCACAAATGTACATATGCTGTATTGCAGGTTAACACTCTCTAGCCCCTGCAAAGAAGTGCTGTGAAAAAACCTTTCAAGTTTTCTACTGAACTCCATCTTTGCCAGAGACTGACAACCGGTTTTGCAAAAAAAAATCTTCTACTGCCACCTGCTGATCAATGTTTCTCAAAGATGCTAGCCAGCATGGCACACACTCCAGATTACAGCAGAATCATTTGACTTTTAAAGCAGAAACTCTCTCTAGTTTCTTGACTATCCTCTCCATTTATGGATAATAAAGTCTGAAGGTAAAGAAGCAGAGCCAAATTTGAGCTATTATGCCTGACTGCTGACTCACTGGCCTCTATTATACCACACTGCTTGGAAAGGAAGTCAGGACATATCACATTTCCATTCTTCGCTTCTTCCACAAAAGCCATTCAACTTGGACTACATCAGCAATAAGGATTTGAAACAGAAAGGTCTCGGAAGAAGCCTAAAGCTGGGATCGAAAGCTTTGGGGTATGTCTTTTCTGTGAAGACCCCAAAGTTTTCACAACTCAAACACTCTACAACAGCTACAGAAAGATGTTTCACTCACTCGCCAAAGAATCACAGGCCAAGCCTGAATTTTTGAAGACTTCCCTAGAGGAAATCTAAACTCAACCTAAAACTGATTGAGGATCCCAAATGAGAGATCCAAAGTTGGACCTAGAATAACCCTATTGGCAAGACTATGGAGTTACATACATGACTTAAAATTCAGAGAGGGTAGGCCCCAATTCCCGCAGTCAGCTTCATTTCTTTTGTTTGGAAGGACAATTTTTTAAAAAGCCTTTGCTAAAAGGTTTTAGGGAGACAATTATTCCTTTTAGCTTATTGGTATTTTTTTCATCATAGAAAAAGGTAAACCATTTTCAGAAACAGTACTTTTTATCAAAAATATACAAATTCTTCCTTCCAAAAATAAGGTATGGAAATTATATTTCAGTTATTTTGTATCACAAGTCATTAATTATATGATTTTTCATGCCACATTGTATCATATATGCTAAAAATATACCAAAGAACATGGAATTTGACCAACCATTTTCCCCAAAATTAATGTTAATCACAATGTGAATCAGAAGGTAAGGCCTCAACATCTAAATCCTGGCTCTTTCTTAAACACATCCCTAGACATGGGGAAATTTGTCTGCTAGGACACTGAAGAGTTGTCTGTAATTCTACAATGCTATAATTAAGCCTTGTACAAATTCTGCTGCCAAAAAATCACCAGAGTGGGTGGTGAATACAGCCAAGAAAACTCTAATTATGGAAGGCGGGTTTTCTAAGATCATGCCTACAAGAAGCAAAGGCAAGATCAGACAGCTAAGACAGGTTACCAAGGCAATATAAATAGTCTTGTCAAATTCAGTTGGAAGCACCTTTTTGGTAACAGCTGTTACCTCTCTTAGTATAAAGATACTTTGAAAATGCAATCTGGGACCCTCTGCTTGGAATCCAGTGCTTAATTCATTCCCTGCAAAAAATGGTTATGAAATTTACACATGTCATTTTCAACTCCTGGGACCAAAAAAAAAAAAGGCAACAGAAACCCAAAGCCCCAGCTAGTTTTTTATTTTCTATTTTAGCTTTTCCACTAACTACTTTCAGAAGTGTTGGTCAGAATTTAGTAAAATGCACTTCAGCATTCTAAAAGAACGTGTACAACACAATGAACTTACACAAATTGAGTATACCCATGTGACCAGCAATCAATCAGGAATTAGAACATTTTCTGCACTCCATAAGTGCTCTCCCCCCATATCCAGAAAAGGGGGGGGGGTTATTTTATAGGAAAATATTACAAAGTTCTCTCAATATAGTGTGTTCTTGCTGCCTACATCTGTAATCACAGCCTTAAAGTGGAAATGATTTAGCTTTCTCCTCTTTTTCCATGCAAACGTCTCTTCATGCAATGTCCTTCTTTCCCCTTGCCAACCAACCGCGTAAATGCCTACTCATTCGAGTCCCAACTCAAACATGACTTCCTCTATGAAGACTTCCCTGATCTTCAGGAAAAAATTGTTTCCTCACCTATATTCAGAGTACTTTATAAATAATCTATGTTTATACTTATCACACTATTTGATTATTTATATGTACATCTATTGTTCTAGACTGTAAGCCCCACTCATGGACCAAAAAGACATTTAGTTTTATCTTTTGTGCCTTAAATTGTACTCTAAACTGTATGCTTTAAACCGTGTGCTAATGAATGACAGGATCTTTTTCACATTATTTCTTCTACCATAGACACCTGAACAAATTTTCAAGATAATGTTCTACCAAACTATATTAAATGAAGCAAAAAATGTATTCTCTACATGTTTTAAAGTACCTATTATTTTAGTGGTCCTCCATATCAAGACGTTATAAGATAGCATATTTTATTAAAAGAGATTAAATAAAATATTTTAATTTTAGTGTGTACACATTAGCAATATATTTAATATATATGAGTTGACAATATGTGGTTTATGATAAAGAGAAAGCTATTTTCTTGTAAGGTTTGATACTGAGGCACTTCTCTGTCAAAGGAAGCTCACAAAATACACATTTTGGGCCTGATATTCTCATTCTCTTGTACCACTCTCCTCTACTACAACTTTACTCATACATTCAGTTCAAAGATTTTAAAAAAAGAAACATGAACAACCTCATGACGAGTGGAAATGCCAGAGTTCTCCTACCTGTGTACCTAAACCAGCTGCCATCATGTGAGTCAGAAGCTTAGCTGCAAACATGGAGTACCTGGCACAGAAGATATGGGAAAGAACAGCCAGGCAAAGACCTGTAACGACAAAAAATCCATGTGTGGTTTTACGATCAATGAACAGACAAACAGTATCACACTGAACATCTCTGGGACAACTAAGCACATAAGGCCTGCAGCCTGCCAATGAGAAAGGTTCAGGTGCAATTTTAATTTACTCCATTTTGCATAACATAAAAATCTTCACACACATCAAGTAAGTCCAAAGGATAATTTTACATTTTAAAATATCTACATGTTCACTTCCCTGCTAAAACTAAATCACAAATGGAACAGATTAATGACTTTCATTAAGCATTTGGTTTTCTATGTTTATACTAGTCAAGTTTTACTGTTTAAGAGAAGAACAAAACTCCATCTAATTTTCTAAGAACAGGTGGCTTGGCTAGATAGAGATATTCAGGGAGGTGAATAGAGTTTTTCAAGCATAAAATTGTGAATGGAGCTACCAAACTTCAAGTTCAGTAATTACCCCTTTTTATCTACTAGGAATAGTTATGTAATTACAACAGTGGTAATTAAGAATTTCAAAGGCAAGCGTATGCAACCAGGTGCCAAAACCAAGAACAAATGTGTTCTTTCCCCCTGCAATGACTTTTAACCTAAATGTCTACATTTCTGAGTGGTACCAAGAAATGTATTCTTATCTTTAAACCTACTGGATGTCACCTATGTACACTACTTCCAGGGGATGACTGGAGACTAGCACTAATCCACAAACCTTTGATCTTACAATTCATATCAATTTCTTTTAATGCTAGGTTTGAAAATCTGAGTATATACATATTTTTAAAATATTTCATGTTTTAAAAATTTAAATGGGCTGCCTACAGAAAGAAGAAAGAATAATCATTGAAAAGCCATTTGCTGTTTTCACTTAAGCCTTTTTACTTCACTCCCACTCTGGATAGTTATTTTATCCAAGAATTATCAAAACATAACATCAATTGACATGTGTATGTTGCTTTGCCATGTACTTTGCATACAGTACCTCAATTACTTTTATTAATGTCTCGACACAGGAGACACATGTATTTAACCATTTGTTTTCTTCCACTATCTTCTCTGATGTTATGAAACTGTTACAGAACGCATATTGGCATGAGTGGATTGGGCTTCTGTAAAATGCCCACCACATGTGGTCTTATGGCTCATTTTATGTACAGAAAGGCCTTATGATTCCTTTTGGAAAAAGCTTTCAATCATGCTTTCAGATTTTAATAAGGTAGATAAAACTCACGCAGGAAGAGAGGCTTTGTATTAATCAAGGCTTTCAGCCTAGAATTTTGGCCAAGAAATCTGGGGCAATTCATTTTAGGAATGCTGCCATTGGGTGTTCTGGGGCAGGTGTGCAGGTACACAGTGTATCTTCAGAAATTGCAGAGACTTGCTTGATTTTGTACCTTTACTTAGTCCATAAATTACTGGAGCTGATGCTCAGCACTCACTAATGTATGCTTTGAGTTCTATGAAATGGTCAAAACAAGCTTTTATTGAAGGTTTAGGTGTGTGTGCTGTGTGTACTGTGTGAATATAATTTACTGACTTCTCATTGTAAGTTTATTGTGGTAGATGATAACAACGTGATGCAAAGAGATTATTGTTGGGAAACAGAGAAATATACATGACTTGACTGTTTTTCTAGATCACAAGAAGAGCTTATTCATAAGCATTTCCTTCAATTTGGTAATCCCCATTATACCTCTGTTTCATGATATAAATTTAATTCATGATATAAACGTGAGCAGCTCAGAAATATTTAATTAATTATATCACGTTTCAATTAAAATGCTACCATGACATCTGGTGGTGGTGCAAGTTTCAAAGCCAGTGGCAGGAAAATGGGCTAGAGCCTATTAGCCTACAGCTAAGGTGTGATGGTTATCTAGATTTGGTTTATACTGAGAGGAGAATACTGCTAAAAATCTCAAGCAGGCTGCGCTCTAGCCAAGGGATGCTTGTCTTGCCTTGGGCCACATATTGAATACTTGAGATTTAAAGAAATTTAAATTTAAATTTACTATAGTTACCCAGGCTTCTAAAACACTATATGCTATTTCTTTTATTTTCTTATCTGAAATTGAATAGCTATATTTAGCATATATGATTTAAATTTACAAGTCAAACTTTTATCAAAATGATAGAACAAGTTTAATATAATGAAAATTTGCAAATCACAAAAAACAAAATGTTATAACTATAAACAGAATATTTTTTAATAAAGTATAAAAATGATAGGTATTACCTAAAGTTGTACCCTAAATGTTTTTTTAAGAAATTGATTCCTTGGCAATTATATAGACAAAACAAGCAGCTAATTGAGAGTTTTCCTTTACCTTTTTTTCTAGCACTATGTAGATTACAGACTCAGTTGGAAAAGATCAATTAATTAACTAATTGGCATAAATGACTTTTCCGCAAGATTTAAAACTAATAAGGAAGATAAATTACCTTTAATAAGGTGATAATCTTTGATCTAGATAAAAAATAAATTCTGAAGAACTGCTAGATTCTTTCGCTCTATCAAACTCAACTAAAGATCTTAACTATACAATATTTGAATATTTGTACATATGTAAAAACATAAGCAATTTTGCATATCAATATGCATATTTAATAAAGAACTCTATTGTTTGACCTCACTTAAGAATGGCATACTTTACAAATAACAGAAGTTTACCCTTCCACAAATATTTTCCCATGAAAATGTCTTTATATCTGCCTTCTTGGCAGATAAATTCAAACAAAACCAAATTACCCTTAACTCATTATTGAATCAGTTATTAGCTTTTTAGCTTAGTTGGTTTTTTTTTTTTTCCTATTTCACCATCTATTACTAGTTATAACTTTCACTTTTTCTACTTTTTAATTCGTCATCTCTATTGAGTCGCATATTCCTGCAACTGTTCCCTCAGCAAAATGTTACTAATAAGCTGAGGGCAGCAAAAACAAAATAGTCAACTCTGAAAAGATTTCTAAGTTGAAAAAAGGTCATTATGATTTGGAAGCACTTTACAGTACACAAGTTCTATGTATCAGGTAAGAATTTATTTTAAAGGGATGCAGCTGCCAAGAGACCAGCCTCCAGATAGCCACGGTTTTAAATCTGCACCGTCTAATACAATAGCCCCTAGCCACATGTGGCTATTTAAATTTAAATCTGTTAAAATGAAATAAATTATAAATTCTGCTCCTCAGTTGGACCAGCCATATTTCAAGAGCTCAATAATTACACATGGCCAATGGCTACCATATTGGGCAGGGTAGAACATTTCCATCATCACAGAAAGCTCTATTGGATATTGCCTGGTTAACACTGTGAGCAGCAGCAAGAAGGAGTATGTAACATTTCAAAAGAATTTTTTCTTAGCAATGGTTAAAATAAGATAGTTTGGCACTTGAATATGAACTTTATTACATAGCCAGAAGTCCATTTCATTATTGGAGGGTGTCAGAGAAACACTGTATATTCATTCATTTATTTATTCATTCAACAAATAGTCATGAAAAAACTATGTGTCAAGGCCTATATTAGGCATTGGAGACTCAATGTTCAGAAAAATAGATCCTTACTACTATCCCACTGATTATCGCTCTATACTTCCATCTTTATCTCTTACCAGAGAGTGACTGCTTTATGCTCAGTATAGGACATGATTTTGGTCAAAGAAAGGTAAGGGGAAACATTCTGGGTGGCTTTCAGGAAAGTTGTCATTGCTCTTAAAACAGAATTCAAGTAAATGCTTTTCTCTTGGCATTTTGTGTGTGTGATGCTTGGAGCTGCTAAAACCATCTCAAGACCATGTAAGTATAAGGCTAAGGGGGAAACAAAATCTTTGAGGATAGCAAAACAAAACAAAACAAAAAGAACAAAAAGAACAAAAAGAACTTGGCCTCCTGATGATACCAATAAAGTGATGAATCAACCGACCTTTGAACTAAATTCCCCCTTTTAAGACATTTTGAGTTTTCTGTTACTTGCAGCCAAACTCACCCTAAATAATAGACCTATATATACATAGCTAGAGAAAGTCCAACTCTTTTGTTCATGTCTGAATTAAAACTAAGTTCTCTGGCTTCTTTATCATCTGCAATTACTCTTCAAACTCTTTCTTTTTCTTTTTTAAAGTTCTTTTATAATTCTTTCTATTCTTCTTGTGAATAACTTCCCATTTGACAGTGAGAAAAAAAGCTGCTTTGGTAGAATTCCCCCATAATCATAATGGCTTCTTTAGGACAATGATGACAGTGAACATGAACTTGATATTTTTGGAAGAACTTTACACAAATGTTTACAAAATATCTTATTGGGGGGGGATGAATTTATTATTATTTATTCATTTATAGCTATTATATTTTCTGCTTATAAGAGAATTGTACATCACAGAAGAATAATTCAAACAATATAGAAATACATAGAAAGTGAAAGTCCTCAAAAACTAGCATACTCCCC
>JAQZBX010042490.1:0-22032 GCA_029593785.1 Cabassous unicinctus
TAGATAAGTTCTTAATTTGGACATTTTGCAGCTTCATAACTGTAGGCTAACCATTTCATGGTATTTGCTTAAGCAGCCCAGGAAATTAAAACATATGGGAAGAACACATAAAAGTGAAATATCTCATCCATATTTTATTTACCTAATATAAATAGGAACTTATACTACCAATTACATTTCATCAAAGCTTTAAGTAATTAATGTGCCCTAAATCAGAAACAAGGTATTTCTTCTTTAAGTTATGCATATTTTTGTCATGTGACACCAAATATTTATTCAGGACCACTCTATTGGAATAAATCCAGTGAATAACAACATTTTGTGCTGTAAGGGACCAAAATGATTTGCCACCACATTCTGCTTATGCACATGTAAATGAAATAGTGGAATGTTTTATTTAAATTTTCCTTATGTTCTTGAGAATATAATTTTCTGGCAATTCTTGTCACTGATCTCTGAAGAACAAGATTTTGATTTTCAAATGAAGGTATATTTTGTAGCAAATCAAATCCCACTACAGAAGTTCTCTACAACACTATAATGAGCTGGAAACTTGGTAGAGAAAATGTATGGTTTTTAACCATTTCATCTAATCTGCTCTGCAAACAGATTTCCCTATTAATTAATATTTGGGATTATTGAACTGGTTGTGGTGTTTAGCTGGTATTATTTACAGAGTGGGTTGAGATATATAGAATTTAAAAACCATGATCAATCTGAGAATCTAAAATAAAACCATTTGCTCAATATCCATGTAGTCTGAAAACATAAATAGACTTCCATGAGAAGAATTTTAAAACTTTAAACTTAAGAAGAAGGAAAGCTATGATATCAGTTTTCATATAATTTTAAGAGGTTACTAGGGACTAGAATTATTTGAATATTACTTTATAAAAACTATTTAGAAACTATTAATCTAAATAATTTAATGCCCTTTTATACATGAAATATCATGCCAAGCTAGATATAAAATATTTGATCAAAGGCATGTGGCTATTTACCATCAGGGCCAGGATTCAATCTCAGATATCTCTGACTTCACATGCTAAGCCACTCAACCATATAAAGAATCCCATTTTGATATGCAAATTTCTGGAATAATTATTGCCAAGAAACAATACAAGCTATATCCTCATTTAGCTGAATTCTTTTTGTAATGCCTCCAAGCTTAAAAGAAAATTAAATTATAAAAATAAAAAAATAAAATAAAACAATTTCTAAATAAATTATTTAAGTAAAAAATTAAATTTAAAATATATTTATGTATCTTTGTTTTCAACACCACACTTTTGTTAATTTTAGCTATTTGATAAATCATAAAATCAGATTATATGAGAACTTTAATTTTTTTCTACTTTCTCAAAGTTGTTTTGACTATTTTAGACCTTTGTGTTTTCATCCACATTGTAAAATAACAGTGTCACCTTGATATATTGATCAATGGGACTCAATAGAGAGTTCAGATTCACACATATATGTTGAAAATCAGATCCACCATCAAAGGTATGAAGGATGCAGGGTTGGTGATTCCATTACATTACTATTCATCCCTCTATTTCCTACACAGAAAATATATGGATCTTGGAAGATGATAGTAAATTACCATAAACAATATGTTAAGTTCATAAGGAAGCTGAGGAAGGGAGGTTCTTTAGAAGGTCCCATTTCTTGACCAAAGAAGGGACGAGACAAGTGGGCTCCCTTGACCTCGGTCCCCGGGTTTCTGCACCAAAATGTTAGATCCCAGGTTAATGAGGCTCAGAGACAG
Source organism: Cabassous unicinctus (assembly GCA_029593785.1). Taxonomy (NCBI): domain Eukaryota; kingdom Metazoa; phylum Chordata; class Mammalia; order Cingulata; family Chlamyphoridae; genus Cabassous; species Cabassous unicinctus. Next base: position 1,769 of record JAQZBX010042490.1, read on the forward strand.
ATCAAGATTCATGAAGGAGTTTATTAGGTCACCAGCATGGCGGAGGTCTGAAGAGAGACTTCAGCCCACATTCCCAGGTTGGGAGTGCTCTTTTTGAGCTGGTGGAACTGGCAGGTTTTCAGAAAGGGCATGTAGATGAGGTGCAAATGTATAGTGTGTGAAAGTACCAAGTTAGCCATATCATGGTGGGGCGTGCTTTTCTGGGTACTGCCCTGCTGTGATGGGAAAGGAATGTCCAGTGGGGTTGGTGATAAGCAAGGGAATGGGACATCTGGTGTTTGAGTACATATGAACTCAGTGGGCAAGAGGTTACATTCTAAAACTATACAATGTGGTTACTCTAATTGCAGCTGCTGTTTAAGGCAGGGCATCTTTGTTTAAATTAATTAATACATCCCCAGGTACATAGTATGCAGTCATTGATTTGGCATATACTTTTTTTTTTTTTCAGTATTTGTTAGTTTGCTTTCAGCTGATAAGTCCAGCAAAACACTTTCATTGTCTTTCCTCATAGGTATAGTACATCTTCACCATATGTTATAATCTAGTCTGCAGGTACCTTAATCAAATGTCCCTTCCAGAAGTCATCCCATTGTTCTATTAAATTGATGTTATATGATGTTTGGAACTATTGAGCAAGAAGTAGCAACTATTATAGACTTATTGATAAGACATTTTCATGTTACAGAATGAGTAATGAATACAACAAAAACTTCAGAAAATGTACACTTCAGTGAAATTTAGTCAGCACCAAGCTAGTAGGACAATGCGAAGTAGCCCTTTTAAGGTGAAGGATAATCTGTTGCATCTGGCCTCTCCTATAACAACAATAACAAAAAAGTAGAATGCCTAGTTGGCCTCTAAGCATTTTGGAAACAACATATTTCTGATTTGGTTTGCTACTATGGCACATTTACCAACCAATTTTGAAATCCAACAGGGTAAACTCCATTAGATTTCAAGGAAAGTCCTCTGTGGATCAATGTTTGGTCCTCAGGACCTGCTTGATTGGCAGCCCCATCCTTTCCAAGCACCTGGACAGTGGCTCTTCTCTCTTCAGACATAAAGCCTGGACCCCACCCACTTCAAGAATTGGTATATAGTCAAGATCTCTGTGCAGGCTGGTTTATAAAACAAACACTTGCTTTTGAGTGGCAGTGGAAAGTCCTTTGAAAACCTGGGCCAAGCTCCACATCCTCCAAGTCTTGGGTCAGTGTCCAAAATTTGCCACATATCTTGTCATTTTGGATATGCTGATTAAAAAAAAACACTGAACTTAAAATACATTTGACATATCAGGCTTCAAGGTAATGACAGCTATTCTTTTTTTCAGTTTATTAATTCTTGGGTGATCTGTCAACATTCCTGTAACCATGTGTATGTCCTGAGTTCATGTTCTCCGTAACTATATTTGGGATAGTTTTGACACCAATTTAAAAGAGGAAAATAATTATTTTTCTAAATAATTTTATATCAAGATGTATTACAGAAATTAATGAAAACCAAAGGATTCAATGAAAATAAAATTAATTGAATTAAAATTATACTTTGTTATCATATAGATCATTTGATATCATGTCACTCTTATATCCATACACAAAGATTAAAGGTCCATTCAAAAATGGAATTAAAAATTTTATGGGTATTTGAACAACAATGTAGAATTAAGTTAGGATTTTTCATAGGATATTGGTGCTTCAATATATAGTAGTGGTGAAAGGGTAGTAGAGCAACTATCTGAAAATAGCAAGACAACAAATAAGAGTACACAATTCAAAAAAATGCATTTCAAAAAGGAAACTAGAAATATTAATATAATAAAATTTCATATATTAAGACATTTTAAATTTTATGCTTATTACACAGAATATTTCTTCTAAAACAACAATGATAATCAGAGTCAAAATACACTATCAAACATATTATATTTCTTGTACAATTTTTATCAAAATGAAATGAAGCAAAGTACTGAGATAAAAGAAAATAGTAAGTAATATTATATAATGCTGTTTTTGCTATTTTATTTATCTGAAATACTTCCTCCAAATATTTGTATGACTCTCCCACTTCTTTTAACTTGCTAAAATATGACAATCCTAGGGGGAATTTTAAATAAATTAATTTAAGATAGCAAACACGATCGTCTCCATGCAACCCCTCTACTTATTTTTTTCCCCATAGGAGTTATCACCATTGTATACATAGACTTGGTTGATTATTACACACCACCCCAGGTGATAGAATGTTGCTTTTGTTTGATTGACCTCCTTGAAGTTCCTTACACTGCATCCTCTACCACCTGCAAGGGGTTTTGCGCTGGTGTCCCTCAGTTTACAACAATTTATTCCCATGAATATAAATTGCTTTATCTTCCCCATGCAAGTCTGTGATCAAATCCTACCTTGAGGATTGAGGCCTGCCCCGGCCACCCTATTCCCCATTGCTTTGTTATGCCCTTGTCCCCAAATCTTTCCCCACCTAGTTGTCTGACATTTTCATTTTCTTAATATAACTTTTCACTTTCTAACATTGCATATCACTTACTTCTGTATAATTCTCTGTATAACCCACCTAGAATATAGTGTCAAACAGGTAAAAGAAATTTTATTGTTTGTTGTAATATGTATACAGTACATTGTAGATATGCAATAGAATATTTAATAAATAAATGAATTAAATGAAGTGGCAAAATGAACAACACACATCTAATGTATAATTATTACAGCAATAAAACATAAATAAACACTGATTAATATATTTGGTCATTTCAAATTTACATAACATAGCATTTGAAACTTTCTTTCCCAGCATCTGAGTGTGGGGGTCCAGTGGGTTCCAGGCCCTGGCTGCCCTTCCCTCAGCTAAGTTCAGACCACAGCACACAACTTGCATGCCCAGAACACATTAAAATGTAACAGCCCTGCCCATAGGGAAACAATATACAAATGATATTATAGACTGTACTTTTTCCCAGGCTGCACACTTCCTTCATACAATAATATCACCAGATCCCATTTATGTGCTTCATGTGACTCTAGCAGAAACTCTGTTATGAAATGTCTTGGTTCTGAGACCCTTGAAACTGCACTTCATTTTCCTGCCTCTTTGCAGAGCCCTATCTTCATTCTCCAAACTCCTCCCTTCGTAGACCCTCTCCTGTCCATAAGTCCCAATAAATAAAGAATATGCCTAACACTCTACCAGGTGCATCCTATGGTTGTGGCTGCTCTGACTGGTGCCCTTCAGGAGCTGGGTTGGAACCTTGAGTTATTTATAAACTTGTTATTACAATTAAAAACATAAATTTCCAAAATTTTCATGAAATAAGTTATATAATCTGGTAAAAATATAATATATATTTTAAATTAATATTCAAAATGTAAAACTGCAAGAATTTTCAATTTTAAAATTCAACATAAATATAACTAAGAATGTAAATTTAAGTTATTCTTGGTAAAATAGACAATAAAGTATTTAATATATAATATTTATATAATGGATGTGAATATGACGAATGTACCCAGATCTGCATATAAGATAAAATGGCATTCAGATGAATTAATGGAAATATTAAATTCTTGCATTATTAATCAGGTAACAAATAATAAAAACAATACATTATCTCTAGGTACTAGAATAAACCCAATGAATTTAACCTAAAAAAAGTGGACAAAACAAAAGGAAAATTAGAAAAACAATTAATTAAAAGCAAATAAAATTGAATACGATTTATCAAATAAGAAAGAAAAATAAAGTCTTTGCTCTTGTAATTGAAACTTCACCTACTGTTATGGGGTGCCTAAGGGTTGCCACCTGAGAGCCTCCTTGTTGCTCAAATGTGGCCTCTCTCTAAGCCAAACTCAACATATGAATGCATTACCTTCCTCCCAGAATGGGATAGGACTCCCGGGGATGAGTCTCCCTGGCAATGAGGGATTAATATCAAGTGCCAGCTGGCAATATGACTGGGAAAAGACCTTGAATAAAGGGGGAAAAGGTAAAGACAAATGATTTCATATGGCTAAGAGACTTCAAAGAGAGTCGGGAGGTCATCCCAGAGGTAACGCTTACGCACACCTCAGTACGATCTCATAGAACACCAAAGTGGATATCACCCCAAGTAGAAGGTCTCCTGAGGGCTCTGGACACCCAGGTCCTATATAAGGGGGGGTAGCTCCAGAGATTGAAGACTTATCAGTGGGCTATACTTTGGAATCTGTGCTCCTGAGAGTGACAGATTCATGTTTTGTCCTACTGGCCTGATGGAATAATGGCTACACTCCTTCCAAGTGCTCGTGCACTAGCTGTTATCTTCCCAAATGCTGGGATGATATGCTTTCTGAATAAGGGGATAGCCACTGGGCTTTTGCCAACCCTGGGACACTTACTTCATCCTCTCTGAGATTTCACATACATGGGAGAGACAGCACTCTTGGCCTGAGGAGATATCCTTGGTCCAGACTCAACTTCCATTTTTCTTCCCTTGAAGCCATTCTTCCTTCAAACTGCCCCTTCTCTGTCCCTATGAGTCCAGACTGGCAGTGTCCTTGCTAATATAAATCTCTAAAAATAATTCTGTTTTTTATGTAATTCATAGGCTTCCAAAATATCTACTAATAGAGCCTTCCAAAGATATTTCTTGCATAACTGCATTTCTAATCTTGGCTTCCCCTGAAATGGTTAACCGGTTCCATGTTCAGTTAAACCTTCATATGGAGCACTATTTATATTCTGGGAACTCATATTCCAGAAGCTCAAAATTTTCCAAACCATCAATATCTGGTTTCTTTTTGCCCAGGAGTTCAGTTCTCAGCTTAACCCTTACCTCTCACATTTTACTATAAACTGAAAGAAGAAACCTGATTGTACTTTCACAGTTAGCTTGGAAGTCTCCTCAGTTAATATTCAAGTTCATCACTTTCTAATTCTGCTTGCCATCTAATATCAAAATCCAATTTTATGAAGTTCTCAGCCACTTTCAAACAAGGATCACCTTTCTTCCAGCTTCCAATAACACATTCATCATTGATGTCAAGGGCCTCACTGCAAGTAAATTTTGCATCTATATTTCTACTGACATACTCTTTAAAGGAATTTAAACTTTTTAAGCACCTCACAATTCTTCCACTCTCTACCCATTACCTAATTTCAGTGTTGTTTCCACATTTTTGGTATTTGCAATAGCAGAACCCACTCTCCTCATACCAAAATCTGTTTTAGTTCCCAAGGCTGCACAAGCAAAAACCATAAAACAGGTCAGGTAAAAGATTGGGAATTTATCCACTCATGGGTTGAGGCTGGTACAAAGTCCAAACTAAGACATAATCAAGGTGAAGTTGTCTTCCAAAGACCATTGCATTCTGTGGCTGGCTGCTGGCAAACTTTGGTCCTTAATTTGTACATGACAAAGCAAATGGAAGTAACTCCTGGTCTCTCCATTCTTATCCAGGTTCCATTGATGTTCAGCTTCTTGCTTGTTGTGGCTTTCTCTCACTTTGTCTGTCTTTCATTCTGGTTATAAAGGACTCCAGTAACAGGACTAAGTTCCATCCTGATTGGGCTGGGTAGTACACTCATCAAAAAGGTCTGACTTACAATGTGTTCACACATAAAAGAATGAATTAGATTTGAGAGCATGTTTTCCTGAGTTAATACATTTAACAGTACATCCATCCATATAAATTTGTTGATTAGCTTTTCCATTTCTGTTAAAGCGGCTGATGGTATTGTATTGGATTGTTAAATTGCTTTGTGTAGAATTGGCATCTTAACAATATTTAGTCTTCTTATCCATGAATATGGAATATCCTTCCAAAAATTTAAGTCTTCTTTGAGCACTTTAAGAAAAGTTTTGTAGTTTTCTTTGTACTTTATACCCTTGGCTAAAATTAATCATACATATTTTCTTCTTGATTTCCATTTCAATATCTCCATTAATCTCTCCTTTGACTTAAACCATAAGATCAGCTATGTGAAATAAGTTGATGCTGGATTTTAATCTTCAAAGAAGCTTTCCTCAGTATCACTGATTTTTGATGAAGAGAAGTGCTGTACTTCCAAATGTTCATCATTTAATATATTAAAATATATAATATATTATTTTGTAACACCTTGATCGCTATCATCAAATTCTCTCTTGAAATTATGAAAAGGAAACAGATTTTCTGCTATTAGTTGCTTCCAAAGCTACATGAAAATTGATTTAATTCTCATTAGTTAATGCAAGTTTCACAAGAAAACATTCCACCTGATTATATATAGAGGAAGAGTTATTTTAGCAATTAAGTTTAATAATTAAATATTTAATCATCTCAGCACTGATTTTTACATTCTTACCTTACGTTTCTTCTAATATAATACAATCCAAGTACACTAAAATAATAAAAATTTGTACAAATCTTGTTGTAGCTGAATACAATATTACATCTCCTATTTAGATGAATTATTTGGACATGCCAACACTGAATGGAGAAAATCCACCATGTTTTCCTTGTGATGTCTCAAAAATGCCCATTCTTCAGCTGTTACACATCCCTAGAGAAGATAGTTATAAAGAACAATGCAAAACATATGTGATGTACTATGAGAAAAGTTTTATTAAGAATTGTGAATTCATAAGCTTTCTAATCAATGGTCTTTGCTGTTTTAGCTTAGAATTGTGAATGAATAACTTGTCCTTTGTCCTTTGAAATGTTATAACACTGCTATGTAGGCAACCCCATCATCTATTACCCAAAAAAACAAATGTTTAGGAGGAGCAAGTCAACAAACATGAGATTTACACATTCTATTTGTATCCCCTGTAAAACTAAAAGTTAAAATCCTTTATGTTCCTGTTCAGTGTACCATAATTAGAATAGAACAAAGACCCCTTGAGACACTGCATCTCTCCTGTAGAAGCCTGGTTTCCCCACTCTGGATGGATTCCGTAACTTTCAATGAGGTCATTCCACATGAGTTGCAAGACTCATTGCAGTTCTGAGCTTCAGAAACCCTTAAAAGTGATGGTCCCCAAGTTGCCAGTTGGAACCTCATCCAGGAAGGGACACCCTGCCTGGAACCATTTTTCCAATGAGGACTCTGATCAGTTGCAAAGGGGCTCCTGGCCACATGAGAGTTCAGATGTTGAATTTTCCCCCAATTTGGTAAGTTAGAATTTCTGGTTAGAATTGGTTAGAATTTGGTTAAAATTTCTGCATCTTCTTTAGCAGAACAACTTGAAATGGTGAGTTTTACAAAACTCTGATATAACATAGGGAAAGGTGTATTATAAATATTTAATAACAAAATCAGGATATTATTAAATACAGTGTGATAAAAATTATGTGAACACATAGGAATGCATGTAAATAAGTATTATATACACACAGGACAGTAATTGGAGGAAAATATATCTAAAAATTTATAACATGTATGAATGAGTTTCAAATTTCTCTTTGAATTTTGTTGTATTCTAATTTTTGTGTAATGAACAATGTTTACTCTTATGATAGTGTCGCACTTTTAAATATAAAAATGTTTCACTCTGAAAAATGTGCTCTTCCTTCTCTTCTTAATTTTCTGGGCTGTCAGCCAAAGATTAATTATTTCTTGAGAAAGACCTTCTCTTTTACCTAGTCATAAATTAGATCATCACAAAGAAATACTAAACATGCTGCTTAACCTTATGTTCCTTATAAAGGGATGGCAAATCTCTGTTACAAACCTAACATGGATGCATTAGTCCTTATACTTTTATCCTTGGAATCATGCCAGGCAAAATTCCTTGGAAATTGGTCCCAGAGATGAACAAATGTTGCATTATTAACAATCCTCAGTGTAAAAGATGCCATGGGAGTTTGAAGGTAAAAGGCAAGAGACAGTCTGCTCTACTTGTAACCACAGTATTTCACTGGTGTACTCATAAGTCATAACTTCCAGGTGAATTTTCTACTTGATCAGGACCTGAACAAATTTTTGGTTGTTTTATTTTACCACAGAAGAAAACATAAATGTATGGACAAACAAATATAAGTTATCTCAAAGGAAAAAAACATATAACAGAAAATACAGGCTACTTAACTGGTTTACATATTTTGTTTGTGGGAAAAAGTTGAGGTTGAAAATTTTCTAGACAAATAATTCTGTAAGAAATTTTTCAGCATATTTGGCTCTTTCTGACTATTAGTCTCAAAGTTAGAGAGTATCAGTTTATCTAAAAAAAATGGAAAATTATTTATAAAGTATTATTAGACCATACCTAATTATTGCCAGAATTTCTAGAAATGGAAGTACAGAGTTCATGGAATCATACTCATCGATGTACATATACTGAAAATATAAATTTTGGATGAAATTTGATTTTAATAGTCACATAAAAATATCTTCCAAAAATTAATAGTAATGTGTAGTTTACAATATTAATTTATACCAGTAAAGTAAGCTCAGGTTTTAACTTCTGATCTTTCACTTCCATTAAATAATATTTGATACAAAAGAAAAGTAAATGATGCAATAAAATACTATATCATTGTTACTATATATCTAACAAGTTTTTCCTGTTTTTCTGAAACGAAACTTTTTGAAGGAATTCTTTGTCTGATATTGTGTTTGTGTACTTCTCTTTATTATGTTAATAAAGGGAAGTATTTAAAATAATGTCAAATTCAGTTTAATTATGCGATATATTTTGTTTCTATTATATAATATCCAAATGTAGATTTGTATTCTAATATATATTTGGCAGTCAAAGAATTTTTCAGTTATTTATTGCAAAATACTCTGCTATAAATTCATTACATTATTTTAAAAATTGTTTAAATTTTAAAAAATATCATTACTATAAACAAAAAGTCATTCATGTCAAGTTACAACATTGATTTCTCAACAGTTTACAAATGTTGAATGCTATGGGATGTAATAATAACTCAAATGTGCATAGCTTTATCCTTATAGGATTGACAGACGCTGAAGTGATCTGGCCAGTACTTACACTGTTTCTCCTGCTAAACTTGATTACCCTGCTGGAGAATGCAGGGATGATACTGATAATTCACCTGGATCTTGACATGTGTTTTTACCTCAGTCACTTGCTATTCCTTGACCTCAACAGTCATCACACCTAAACCATAAAGAACTTACTAACTTCCACCAAGTATATTTCATTCAATATCTATTTCACACAAATGTATGTGTTTCTTTTTTCTTCTTGAGTGTCACTGAAATTTTCCTTTTCCCTTCAATGGCCTATGACTGCTATGCAGCTATCTGCAACCCCCATCACAACCCAGTTATGTCCATTAGACTTTACTGTGCCTTCATCACTGGGTCTTATGCTTTATTGATGCATTTGTCAATGTTCTTTATATGAATGGTTTGCATTTCTGCAGCTCCAATGTAATCCATCACTTTTTCTCTGACTTAACAGCAATTTTAGCCCTGTTGTGCACTGATACTCACAACACTGAAATCATGATGCTCTTCTAGCTGGCTCAAACTAATGGTGTCTCTTTCACAATCTTTGTGTCTATATGTCTCTTTTGTCTATTATCCTGAAAATTAATTTCATTTCAGAAAAGCACAAAGCTTTCTCTGCTTGCACTTCCCACCACCTGTGAGTCACCATTTTTTTTACAGCACTGCTGCTTATATAAAATCAAAGACATCTTACTCTATGGGAAAGTATCTAGTGGCCTCTTTGTTTAATACTATGGTGATCCCCATGCTGAATCCACTCACGTATAGTCTTAGGAAAAAAGAAAAAAACAAATGTTTTCATTAGAGTCACGCAGAAGAGAAAGGGTTCTAAGCAATTGAAATGACTGTGGTGCAGTCTTTTCTTTTCTTTCCTATTAGGTATGTACTTGGTGTCTTTCTAAATACAGTAGCATTCCTTAATAGTTTGTATTTCTGTTGAGCCATACTTTATTTGACCACTCATGATATGGAACACTTCCAAGATTATGTTATCAGAAACCTACATAGTTACTGGAAGCCATGGAATATGTTTAAAACCTGTGGTTATAATATATCTGTTTTTTAGGTAAGTAATGTGACCCAAAATGTGATGTTACCTTTCAAAATGTATCCTAAAATCCCCAATGCATGTAAGAAAAATTCAGCAAATTTTATTATAGAGAACACTTTTGTTTTCATTTGATCTCTTCTGTAGAGATGAAATAGCACGCTGTTGTAGAGACTATTGCTTTGGACTGGACTATACATGATTTAGATTGTATATCTCTCATATGTTTATCTGTCTATCCCTTAGTAAATCACTATAAGTTTAAATCTATTTCCTCAAATGTACAAAAAAATACTAAATTTAAAATAATAAAGTTATTGTAAAGATTAAAGCAGAAGATAAATGGAAAAAAGTTAATTGAGTACTAGTAAATTTTAGACACATTGGTCAGAATACTGACATACTTGCAAAATTTTGAATACATAATAGCTTTTGTTTTGAAAATGTTTATTGGTGTTTTATAAATGCTATTGGTTAATCTTATTTATAAACAAACAGCAAAAATTAAAAATATCACTTCAATATCTGTTCTTAAAGAAAAGTAAAACTTGTGATAGAATTAAATTATAAAAATAAGAGTATGTAAGTGAGCTTATGTGGCTCAGTGGTAGAGTGTTGGCTTCCCACATATGAGGTATTGGGTTCAATCCTCGGCCCTGCTACCTCCAAAAAAAAACCAAAAAAACATGGATGTGAAGATTGAAGAAAATACAGAAAATATTTGGAATGTTCCTTTTTTCCTCTACATCTTGAATTTACATGAGTATTTTAACCTATCATATAAAATACCCATATAAATTACTATATTATGTCTTAATTTTGCTCTAAACTCAATCTTGTCTAGGATCTATATTTATTGCAATCTGTAGCAGTTTGGCAGGGCAGCTGAGCCTGGAGAGGAATAAGCCCCAGGACGAGAGTAATCCAGGAAGCTTGAACTCTTGGCGGACATGGGCAACTATTTTGCTCCAACACGTGGCAACAGAGTTTGGTGAGGAAAGTAACGTATGCTTTATAACCTGATTAGGTAAGTAATGTGACCCAAAGAAGCTTGATTACTGTAAGCTTCTACCCCAAATAGATACCTTTTATAAAAGCCAACAGATTTCAGTACACCTTTGCCTGACTAATACACAATCCCTCTTTGTTAGATTTGCAGTTAAAGATGTTTTTGTTAAGCATTTATTTACAATAACATAATTTTTGACTAACACCTTATCTTGTACACGTACTGAATCTGTTCTTATATTTAAGCTCTTCACTTTTTCTGGTCTTTAGGCTGGCCTTGTTTTCATATATGTATATTTTTATGATTTTGTAAAAAGTATCCTGTTTTTGTGTTGGCAATGATGGTCAACATATCCTCAAATTTTTCAGACCACAGTAAGTTCAGGAAATGCTTACATTTGAATTAAATTCTGACTACCCTATGCTCTTACAAGATCTACTTGAAAACATTAATGATGTTATTAAATGAATGTAATATACCTTTTGGGAAATTTGCCAATTTACACTATTTGCATTGTCCCTCTATTTCCCTTATTTATATCAGTGCACATTATATTTATGTAAGATTGAAAAAGCTTAAGACAAAATCCTCTTTTTTTTTAAGTGGTATGATGAATTCTATGTATTCCACAAGTTGAACTACTTAAATAATGATAATGAAAATAAGACTGGAATGGAGCATGGCAAAATATGAACAATATTTTTATTTGCAAATGACCAATGTTATTTAATAATGGTAAAAAATGAGTATATTTACTCAGCCCCTACTGTATGTCAGACAATATTTAAAGGGCTTTAGATATATAATTAACAGAGTTTCTCTCCACAAGATAACTCTAAGTTAGATACTTGCAATAACTACCATATAATTTCAGGTAATGGAAAGCCATCCTCCTACTTGTTCAAGCAAAGACTTAAGAGTCATCCTGAAATTTTCTCCATGTCACAAACCTCAAATCGAGTCTATCAACATATCAAATTGATTCTATGTATGGAAAATATTTGGAGTGTGACTATTTTTCAACATCTCCTCTGCTATGACCCTGACCCAAAGAACCATAACCTCAGTTTTTTAAAATTATTTTTTATTAAAGAAGTTGTAGTTTTAGAGAGCACTCATGCATAAAATATAGGATTCCCATATACCATCCCACAAACAATATCTTGCATTTGTGTGAAACACTTGTTACAATTGATGATAGCACATTTTTAAATTGTACTATTAATTAAAGTCAATAGTTTACCACAGGGGTCACTGTTTGTGTAACATAATTCCATGGATTTTTAAAATAAAATTTTTATTCTGTCTCCATATGTACAATCTAATATTTCCCTTTTTAATCATATTCAGATATATATTTCACTACTGTTGATTGTGTGCACAATGTTGTGCTTCCATCACCACTACCCATTACCAAAACATTTCCATCATTCCAAACAGGAACCTTGTATGTTTTAAGCATTCCCATTCCCTATCTCTACACCATCCCCTGGTAAACTATGTTCTAGGCCTCGACACTATGAGTTTGCTGATTCATCACTCAGCATAATTTCTTTAAGGGTCACCCATGTAGCTGACTGAATCAGGACTTCATTCCTTTTTACAGGCAAATAATAATCCATTTACTGTATATACCAGATTTTGTTTATCTAATTATTGGTTGGTGGACACTTGGGTTGCTTTATTCATAATTGCCCAAAAATGGAAGCAATCTCAGTCTTTAAATTATTGCTGAAGCTTTCTAGATTGGCCCATGTTTTCTGCCTAATACCCTTTGAGTCTAATCTTGATTTAGGGGCAACAGTGTTACTGTTAAAAAGTAAGCTGGATCATGTCTCTTTTCTTCACAAAACCTACACAACTTCCCATCACAGTAAGAGTAAAAATCAGAACTTTTACAAAATCCTCCAGATATAAAATGATATTGATGAAGACATGCTGTTTATTGTATCTTTATTCTCATTTAGGAGTAGCCACACTGACTTCCTAATGCTTTGTTAAGCACATTAATCTTGATGGTATCAGAACATTATCCATGCTCTCTTCTTTCTGAAATTCCCTTCCCACAATTAACTGCATGGATCTTTGCTCACTCTCCTCATCATCAGACCAAGCTTTACCACTCTAGTTAATATTGCATCTGCCCTATCACTCATCCATGTTGCATTTGATTTCCATTGTAGTTACCCCATCTAACAGTCTATATATTTTGCTAATGACTTTTGTGCATTCTCTATTTTACTTCACTATGAAAGCTCTTTTAGCACAGGATTTTTACCTGTTTTGTTCAATGCTGGACCCCCAGCACATACAAAAGTGCCTCAATAAATGAAAGGTTGAGTTTTATACATGATGAAACTGGGGAACCAAAAGATTACATAATGCGTTCATGGTCAGGCAACAGGTTAAAGGACAAGCTCACATTTGGACACAAACAGTCTGACTTTAGAGCTCACATTCTTCATCACCACTCTATGATATAACTGTTTTTCTAAAAATGTATACTACTATTATTAGAGATAAAAAATATATATTTTTTAATTAAAAATAACAGGGGTCATTGAGAAGTTTCTATTACTAGAAGGTATTCTATAGATATCCTGTAAAAAGACAGTATGATTTTGGTAATACCACTTAAATCTTGTCAACCATACATTTAGAGTTCTATTTACAGAAAGAAAGAACTCTGTAAAGGAAAGAATGATTTATCAGATGATTTGATTGGACTGTGGAGAGAAGTTGTATTAGTCAGATTCAGACTTTTATCAATAACATTGATTTGTTAATTTAAAAAATAATAATAAAAGAAAGGGATTCAGAAACAGACTGGCTAACACAGGGGAAAGTATTGTCCTTGGGTGTAACAGTGCTGACTTTAGCTGACTAGGCTTTGTGGGTGATCTTTTCCAACAGGTAACCCTGGGAGTCAAGTTTATTCTATGTTGTTGCTCTAATATCTCCCAAGATGTTGTTCTCTTTGGCATAGTTGAAGCCATTTCATATAGCACTCTGTCCACTTTCTGGTCTGGGGGAAAAGTGAAGTTTTCACATTGGGAAAAGAAATCCTTTCTATCTTTTATGAAGAAGGTTTTTAAGAAAAAATTCAATTTCTTATTTATATGGCAGTTCAGGTTACCCATTTTTCTGGTGTGAACATCTTTAAGGAATAATACTTGAATTATGGAATTTAATCGCAAAAAATGTATATATCATATTATTACTATCATTTTATGAATTTATTTTTATTATGTCAAAAGATTTATAGATTACATAAAATGTTACATAAAAATTGTAAGGGTTTCCCATTTGCCCCACTCCCCACACCTCTCACTTTCCCCCATATTAATAACTTATTTCATTAGTGTGGTACATTCATTGCAGTTGATGAACACATTTTGGAGCATTGCCCCTAAGCATTGATTATAGTTTACATTGCAGTTTACACTCTCTCCCACTCAATTCTGTAGGTTATGGCAGGATATATAATGGCCTGTATCTGTCATTGCAAAGTCATTCAGGACAATTTCAAGTTCCAAAAAATGTCCTCATATTACACCTTTTTCCCTCTCCCTGCCTTTAGCACCTTCCAGTGGCCACTGTCTCCACCTTGATGATATAATTTTTCCATTGCTGGAATCAAAATCAGTCTATAGTAGAATATCAGTAATTCCACTCTAGTCTATATTTTATTCACCAATTCTGAGGATTCTGGGATAATGATGCCTACTCGACCTATAACTGATAGGGGGTTTCAAACCCATATGGCTGATGAATGGGACTCTCTTGCTTGCAGTTGTTGAGTCTTTCATTTCCTAGATATGTCCATCCTCACCTCTTGTTGCCCTGGGTGACACCAATCAACTGGAGAGTAGGTGTTACAGTGCTGCTGAGGCTCAGGGCCAAGCTGGCACACGGAATGCCCAAAGATTCAAGCTTCTTGAATGTATATCTACCAACTTCAGCACCAACTATAGGTTCAAATAGAAGGAACAGAATAGGCATGTGTAGAGAAATCACAACTGATTCTTACTCTGTCACACTCGGGAGCACAATCTCCAAAGTAGGGCCCATTGGAAAGACACCATACCCAGAGCTATCTGCCAAGACCATAGGACATGGGTATCTTCAGAACCCTCAGGAGCCCTACTATTTGGGGTAGTATCTACTTTGGCAGTCTAAGCTCCTGCTAAGACGTGCATAAGCATTACCTCTGGGATGAACTTCCAACTCACCTTAAAGTCTCTTAGTCATATAAACTCATTTGACTTTACCTTTTCCCCCTTTTATTCAAGGTCTTTTTAAAGTTTCATTGTTAGTTGGTGCTTGGTAGTAATCCCTCAATACCAGAAAGGCTAATCCCCAGGAGTCATGTCCCATGCTGGAGGAAGGTAATGCATTTATATGCTGAGTTTGGCCACATTTTATCAACATGGAGGCTCTCAGGAGGCAATTCTTAGGCCCTCTACAACACTAGGCTAAGTTGCATTTTCAGGAACAAAGGCTCATAAGCACAGTCATCAATATCAAGGGCCCATCAGTTGACCATTCTTCTGCACTAGTCATTGCACCTGTACTTGAGGGATTGTTGGTGTTCCATTATAAAATATGGTAGAGCTCCCCAGGATGTGAATTCAATATTCTTTCAGTTATTGTGTGACTCTCCACTGTTACAATGCCACATGAACATTTGAACACATTTATATATCTTATATGTATGCCCAGGTGAACTTCCTCCAATGTACCCCCCATCACTGACACCCTACACCTACAATATTCCCCTGCCACTGTTGTAACCCTTCTGTGATCCAAAACTTCTTCAAAAATAAAGCCAAGAATTTCACCAAATACAATTAATGGGAAAGTGAAATAATAATGATAGGTTTAAGCATAAGAAATAAAATACATAATAATTTAGGAAACTAAAACTAAAATAAAATTTTAAAAATGGGATATTAAAAAATAATGAAAAATACTTTAAGAAAAAATTTTTTTGACATTTTGCTTTTCATCACTGTAATATCTGTTGACTTGTATGTATAGTGACATTTTCTTCCATTTCTTTCCCAGTGTCTTACTTTTTTTTTCCTTTTGTCATCAAAGAAGTTTTAGGTGACAGTAAAGTTACATAAAGAATATAGGGGACTCCCAAATGTCATATCCTTCCCCTTTTAATGGCCACCAGACTAATGGGTGCAAGATGGTATCTAGTGATGTTGAGCATAGTTTCATGTGATTTTTAGCTATTTGTATATCTTCTTTGGAGAAGTGTCTGTTCAAATAACTTGCCCAGTTTTTAAACGTGTTGCTTGTCTTTTTATTTTTGAGGTGTAGGATTTCTTTATATATGCTGGATATTAGGGTCCTATCAGCTATATGGTTACCAAATATTTTTTTTCCATTGGATAGGCTGTCTTTTCACTTTTTTGGCAAACTCCTTTGAGGTGCAAAAGATTTTAATTTTGAGGAGATCCCATTTAACTATGTTTTCTTTCACTACTCATGCTTTGGGTGTGAAGTTCATGAAGCCATTTCCTATTACAAGTTCTGTAGATGCTTACCTACATTATCTTCCAAGGTTTTTATGGTCTTGGCTCTTATATTTAGATCTTTGATCCATCTTGAGTTGATTTTTGTATAAGGTGTGAGATGGTGTTCCTCTCTCATTATTTTGGATACAGATATCCAGTTCTCCAAGCACCATTTCTTATAGAGGTCTTTTTTTCCCCATGGTGTAGCCATTTGGAAGCTTGATGTAATTATGAATTCCAAAAGTGGATGTTGGATTATGCTTGTGAACTGGTCTGCTAATCTGGGCATGATTGGGTTATGATTAGGGTGTTAACTGGGCCACTTCAGTAGGGTGTTGAGCCCCATCCCCTGGTGGGGCAGGAATCAAATATAAAAGTCATGACAATGAACAGTGTTGATGCAGTTCTGATGTTGGAGTTTTGATGCTGGAGCCTGTGGAGGAAAGCAGAGGAGGAGCTTGGTCATGAGGAAAGAAAGAAGGCCCTGGGATAGAGACGAACTGTTCGCCTGATAGTCTACAGCTGGCTTTGTGGAGAGAAGCAAAGCCTAGAAAGCCTCACAGTCTACAGCTGACCTTGAGAAGGAAACAAAGGAGCTAAGCCCGGAGAGAAACTGAGCCCCAGGAAGAGAGGAACCCGAGAAGCCGGAACCCTGGCAAATGTCAGCAGCTGTCTTGCTCTAATACGTAGCAACAGACTTTGGTGAGGGAAGAAAATTATGCTTTATGGCCTGGTAACTGTGGACTTCTACCCCAAATAAATATTCTTTATAAAGACAAACAGTTTTCTGGTATTTTGCATCAGTACCCCTTTTGGCTGAGTAAGACACCAGGTGAGTGGGTTTGGTGGTCTTGTCAAATATCAGATGAGTGTATATGCGAGGATCTGTATCAGAATTCTCAATTCAGTTCCATTGTTTGGTATGTCTATCCTTGTAAAAATACCATGCAGTTTTGGCCGCTGTTGATTTGTAGCATGTTTTAAAGTCAGGTAGTGTGATTCTTCCAATTTCATTTTTCTTTTTCAATATGTCTTTGTCTATATGGGCCCTCTTGCTCTACCAAATAAATTTCATACTTAGTCTTTCCAATTTGGTAAAAAATGCTGTGTTGATTTTTATTGGGAATTGCATTAAGTCTTTAGATCAGTTTGGATAGCATAAACATCTTAGTGATATTTAGTCTTCCCATCCATGAACAGGGAATATTCTTCCATTTATTTAAGTCTTCTTTGATTTCCTTTAACAGTGTTGTGTCATTTTCTTCATATGTCATTTACATTTTTAGTTAAATTAATTCCTAGGTGTTACAGTTGGGCAGTTTGATGTGATTATGAATTCCAAAAATATAATTGGATCATGCTTGTAAACTGATCTGTTAATCTGGGCATGATTAAGTTATGATTTGGGCATTGACTGGGCCACGTCAGTAGGGCGTTGAGCCCCACCCCTTCATGGGTGGGGAATCGAATATAAAAGGCAAGGCAAAGAACAGAGTTGAAGCCATTTTGAGAAGCAGTTTTGATGTTGGAAAGAAGGCCCCAGGAGAAGAGAAGTGAGCCATTCGCCTGATAGTCTACAGCTGACCTTGTGGAGAAATCAGAGGAACTAAGCCCGGAGAGAAATACCCTGGGAAGAGAGGAACCCAAGAAGCCTGAACCCTGGTAAATGTCGGCAGCTGTCTTGCTCTAACACGTGGCAATGGACTGTGGTGAGAGAAGAAACTTAATGCTTTATGGTCTGGTATCTGTGGACTTCTACCCCAAATAAATACCCTTTATAAAGACCAACCCATTTTTAGTATTTCACATTAACACCCCTTTGGCTGAATAATACACTAGGTATTTGATTCTTTTTTTGCTATTGTAAATGGGACTTTCTCCTTGATTTCCTCCTCAGATGGCTCATTACTGGTGTACAGAAATGCTATTGATTTTTGTGCATTGATCTTATAAACTGCAACTTTACTAAACTCCTTTACAAGCTCTAGAAGTTTTATTGCTGATTTCTCAGGGCTTTCTTGGTATAGGATCATTTGGTCTGGAAATAGTGAGATTTTTACATCTTCCTTTCCAATTTGGATGCCAATTATATCTTTTTCTTGCCTAAGTGTGTTGTTTAACTTCCATACCTTTGTGCCTAATTTGATTCTCTTCCCCTTACTGATTTCCTGCTTTCTTCCATTGTGGTGAAAGAAATTACTTTGTATAATTTCCATCTTTCTGAATTCATTGAGAGTTATTCTGTGATCTAGCATGTGGTCTATCTTCGAGAATGATCCATGTGCACTCGAGAAGAAAGTATATCCCACTGGATTTGGGTGTAATGTTATGTTTATGTCTATTAGGTCCAGATCCTGTAATGTATTATTCAGAGTGTTTTTTTCTTTATTGATTCTCTGTTGAGATGTTTTGTCTAATGGTGATAGTGGTGTATTAAAGTCTCCCACTATAATTGTAGAGGCATCTATTTCTTCACTTAGAGTTTCCAGTGTTTCCTCATTTTTTGAGGTGTCCTGCTTAGGTGCATAAATGTTTATGATTGTTCTTTCTTCTTGAAAGATTATCTCTTTTACTAATACATACAATAGTTTTGCATTTATTTATTTATTTATTTATTTATTTTATTTTTTATTTTTATTTGTAAAATGATATATAAATACAAATGCATATATGTGCATTTGTTTACATAAATGTTATTTGTTATATATATATATATATTTTTAAAGGTGCCTAGATTACCTAAATATTCCCATGTTCCCCATCGCCCACACCTCCAAAAACATCCCACACAACCATTCCTCATCCGTGTGGTACAACACCCGCAATGGATATACACATCCTGGGGCCTTGCCACCAAGCATAGACCACAGTTCACATCACAGACCACACTCTCTCCCACCAAGTTTTGCATGGTATATTCTGATGGAAAATGGTCTACATCTGTCGCTGCTTCGCCACTCAGGACAACCCCCAAAAATCCCAAAAAAGCCCGAGTATTTCAACAGCCCCTCCTCTCCCTGCCCCCAAAATGTCCAGTGGCCACTGGCTCCACCTCACTGCTACAATTCCTTCCATTGCTTGAATCACAATATGTCTACAACAGGACACCACCAAGTCCACTCTAGTCCACAGCTCCTCCCCCAATCCTGAGGGGACTTGGAAGGTGATGTCCACTCCACATCCAAGTGAGAGAGGGCTTATATTCCATGGATATAGTGGATGAGATTATCTTGCCTTCAGCTGCAGGCCCTCTCCATTCCCTGGGATGGCTGTTGTCCATCGTCGCCTCCTCGCCAGGTTACTTGGATGAACAGTTGAGCTGTAGGGTAGGAGTTGCAACGCCACTGAGATTCCAGGCACAGCTGGCACATAGGTGGGCCAGAGGATACAGTCTCTGGAAGTACACCTAAAAACTCCTGCATCACATATAGGTTTGAGTAGAAGGGACTGATGGACCATGTGCAGGGATGACTTGTTTGAGTCCAACTCGGTCACTCTCGGGAACACAGATGCCAAAGAAGAGCCCACTAATTAGGCATCAATCTCTGGGGCTATCCCCACTTGTACAGGACCTGGGTGTCACCAGAGCCCTCAGGGGTCCCTCAGTGTGGGGTGATATCCACTTTGGTGTTCTATGAGATCCTACTGAGGTGTGCATAAATATTACCTCTGGGATGACCTCCCGACTCTCTTTGAAGTCTCTTAGCCATGTGAACTCATTTCT
>JAQZBX010042491.1:0-21996 GCA_029593785.1 Cabassous unicinctus
TTAAAAAAAGCAAATGTGGCTATAAATATCTCCTGGTCTTTATAAATACTTACTCCGAATAAACTGAAGCTTTTGCCACCAAGTATGAAACTGCCAATATAGTCGCCAAACATCTCCTGACAGGAATCCTCCCACGATTTTGCTTACCCTTGGCACTGGGGTCTGACAATGGCCCGGCTTTCATAGCCAAGATATCCAAAAATCTAGGTGAGGCACTTAAAATAGACTGGAAATTACTTTACATTTACAGGCCTCAAAGTTCAAAACAGGTAAAGAGGATAAATAAAACTTTAAGGAAAACTTTAACTAAATTAAAACTAGAGACTGGAGAAAGTTAGGTAAGTCTTCTCCCTTTTGCCTTACTAAGAACCAGATGTACCCCTTATTTGAAACATTTAACCCCTTTTAAAATAATCTATTAAAAACCACCTCCCATAATCCCCAAGTTACACTTAAACCACCTAGGTAACTTAACTAACCAAAAGTTTCTCAAGTCCTTACAGGCTATCAACCTCATACGAAAAAAAGCACACCTTCTAGCCCAGCAGAGAAAACAACCAAAAGATGCTCAGCTTCCAACAACTAACATAGAGCCTGGGGACTGAGTTTGGACTAAGAAATTCAACAAAGAAACTTTAAAGCCCACCTGGGAAGGACACTTTCTTATAATCCTCTCAACTCCAACAGCTGTTAAAGTAACAGAGAAACACCATTGGTTGCACCATACTCAGGTAAAAAAAGGCACACCCTTACCAAATCCCAAAGAAATGGGAGGTCAGACCAGACGGCAAATACCCACTCCGACTAAGATTTGTTTCCTCCTAAGCCTTAGGCTACTTGTTACTTTTGCCTCCTTCATTCCCACCAAATACCAATGGGTCCTAATTCAAACCAGAGATAGAAAGCATATAGCTACTAATGCAAATTTTAGTACTACACAGGTAACCCTCACCAACGATTTCTCTCAATTCTTCGATAATGACCTTTGCGACCATAAGATTAGAAAAAGAGCCAGAATGGGAGCTCCTCATTATGCCTTGGCACGTAACTCTCTCACCAATGCCCAATTAGTTGCCATAAAATATAACAAGGGTAAAACCAGCCAGGTACTATGGCATACCCAGCACTATGCTTGCCCTGAACGCCCCGCAGGACAAAGGAGGAGGCGTTGTGGGTCTATTACTGATTACTATTATAAAGCTTAGGGTTGCAAAACCTTAGCATTAGGATGGACTCCTGGAGGAGGAACTGACCCCAACTTGAGTCTCCTCTGAAAAACTACTTTTAAATCCACCTATGCGAAATTGGAAAGTCCATCCTAACTATAATAATCAGAGTTGCAATCCTGTTACTCTAACCATTAGAAACCCCTCTGATCCCCAGTGGGCTACTAGTAGAACTTGGGGTCTGTGCCTATATGCCCACGGCCAAGAACCCAAAACTCTGTTCACTGTACAGAAACTTCCCTAGATTCCTAAAAGTTAACCTACTAAATCTAAATCGGGGCTCCCAATTAAACACCCTGTTGAACCTAACCTAATCCTAAACCCCTCATTGACCCTAAACAATAAGATTAAAAATGCCACCTCCCAAAGAAATGTATCCATGCCTACCACCAGCCCTAACTTTCTCCAACTCCCGGCGCCATCACATGCATTAAACTCCTTTAGTAATTCTTTGCTTACTATGTTAAACTCTGTTTTCTCCCTTCTAAATAAAACTCAGCCTGCCATCACCACTGAGTGTTGGCTTTGCGTCGGTCTGACACCACCATATTATGTTGGGATTGGTGCCAACCTAATGACTAAAATTGCCCCCCGGAATGTCTCCTACTCTAATAACAACTTTGGGGCTAGTAACCTGTCTAATTATTCTCATCAAAAAACACTCACCCTCAGCAATCTCCGAGGACAAGGGATTTGTTTCATCAGCGGCAGCTACTCCATAAACAACTCACCATATAAAGACAATTGCCTAAACACGGTCCCCCTTACTGCTTCAGGATCCAGTTAAACCTTAATCATCCCCAACGGTACCTAGTTTGCCTGCTCATCTGATATCACCTGCTATATTGCCCCTAGTAATGCTTCTAACTTATGTATTAGTGTTTATATAATTCCCCAGGTTTACCTATATGTTTAACCCTCAGGTACTGCCCACTTCCTAGCTCAGGATCAACATTTTAAACTACAAAAAAGGACTCCAATCCTAATCCCTATCTTAGCCACCTTAGGGATTGCAGGTTCAGCAGCCATAGGAGCTGAGGCCATAATTAATTCTGATACTGATATTAAAAAACTTTCAGGTACTTTCTCTGCTAATGTCGCTCTCCTGCAAACCCAAGTACAGTATCTTAAAAAACAAGTTAATTCCTTAGCAAAAATAGCTATACAGAACAGAAGAGGACTAAATTTGCTATTTCTAAAGCAGGAGGGCTTATGTGCCACCCTCGGGGAAACCTGTTGTTTTTATGCAAACCATTCAGAAATTATTAAACAATCCATACAAGAACTTCAAAAAAAACCTAAAAAAGCAATCCCCTAAGTCTTGGTTTCAAAACCTTTTCAATTAGTCTCCATGGTTAACTACCTTAATTTCAGCTTTAGCAGGCCCTCTCATATTATTATTTTTGGTCCTCACTTGTGGTCCTATCATTATCAATAAACTTATAACTTTTGTCAAAGACCAAGTCCAATCTGTCAAACTAATAATATTAGGCCAGTCCTACCAATGCTTGCTAATAAATAGAAACCACTTCGATGAGTCAATAATTTGACGCACTAACTAAAGAAGTGGGGAATGTTGTACTCTAGCTCCAAATTAGCCTACCCAAAGTAACTTGGAGAAGAAAACTTTCTATTGTTCCCTGAGTGTCCTATCTGGGAAGCATATAACCTCCCCTCCCTTGAGTGACCTTGCAAAAACATCTCAACTGTGTCCCAAGTTATCAGAACCTTGCATACCAAAGTTGTGCAAATGCTAGCTAACCGCCACAATCTGCTTCTGTACATCCTGCTTGCTTGCAAACTGCGACAGCAACCCCCTATAAAAGGGAGCCATTTTAGAACCTCAAGGCTGCAGTTCTATCCTGTGTGAGGTGTGCTGCAGATGTCTGCGGGCTTAGCTCAATAAAAGTAACTAAAGTCTTAAAGTCTGAGTATGATCGATCTACTGGTTTACAACATTCTGAATAAATGTAATATAATTCACAACACAACCAAATATTAACTGCCAATATGCCCTTCATATACTTATTTCCTCTTGCTTATAACAATTTTTGTTGGAGAGTGGGGTGTGGTGTGGGGCCTGGATGACTCACAGGAAAAATATGGCCGTTCCTTTTTCATAGTACTTTAAATCATATTCTTTTATGCAGACTTCTTTTTAAATATTTATTTCAGAGACTTCATTAGAAATTTAGTTAAATATTCTTTCAGAAAATAAACCTCAATTATATACATATATAAAATCACTTTTGTCTCCTCTATTTCTACAGTATGTCAATAAATTGTCTGCTTGCCATGTATAATGAACAGAAGCAAATTATCATTAAAATAACCTTCAGCCTCAGAAGTGACCACTCAATATAACAGTGACCCTTTCTTTAGCTCAGAATATTTTTAATACTGAAATGCCCTTAGGGAAACAAATACCCGCATGTGAAGTTGTCACATGAGTGATAAATCACCACCTCAGGCTTTCTGACCTTTATGAAATGAAGGACTTAATTACAATGATAACAGTTAATAGAGCTTTCTATTCCATCTCTACTTTTACTCTTGCATAAAGCTGTTTAGCATAGTGCGTATGGAAAATCAATTACATTTTTCTTCTGGTAATATCTTTTGACACCATACCTTTTTCATGAACTTTTTCATCTCTGTGTTCCTCAGAGTATAGATTCTGGGATTGAATGTAGGTGCAATGATGGTTTAAAAGAGTGCAAATACTGTGTGTGAGAGAGTGTGGTCTATAATGTGAACTATGGTCCATGCTTAGTGGCAAAGCCCCAAGATGTATATATCTATTGCAGGTAATCTTCCACACTGATGAAGGATGTTTATGTGGGAGGCTTTGGGAGGAGTAGGAGGTGGGGCATATGGGAATCCCTACAATTTTTGTGAAATATTTATATAATCTAAGTATCTTTTAAAAAATAAAAAAAAATATATTATATAAAAAAGAATGAAAGAAAGAAAAAAGAGTGCAAATATTTTATCCTCAGGGAAAGTGGTAGGTGGATTAAGGTAGACCAAGTTTGAAGGCCCAAAAAACAAGATTAGAACAGTGATTTGAGATCAAAGTGAAACAGAGCTTTGTAAATTCCCTCAACTAAATGATTTCTTAAGGTGACTAACCTAATGACATATTAATAAGAACCAAACAAGATGACAAAGGTTACCAAAGCAACCATTCCAGAAATGGCAACCACAGTGACACCAGTGATACAGGTAGCAGTACAGGCAAATTTCAATAAAGGGAAAATATCACAATTGTAGCTATCAGTTTCACTGGGACCAAAAATGGGCAAAAAGTTTATGATAGAAAATTAGGAACAAGAATGGTCAGCCCCACCTCCAGTCCAAGTAGGTAAGGCTAAGAATTTGCATCTTGTATTATTCATGATAATCATGGAGTGGAGAGATTTCAAATAGCCATTCCAAATAAGTTCATGGAAATGACCTGTCACATCCAATCACCATAGGAGATGGTTTCGGGTCCCCAAAAAGTCCCCAATTAGTTTGGGTGTAACATTGGAGGGATAGAAGATCCCCAGAAAGGATAAATGGATGGGAAAATAGTACATGGGTTGTTGAAACAGAAAGTTACATCTAATGCAGACAAGGATCAAAAGGTTTCCCACCAATAGGGCAACATATTAAAATAAGAAGAGCATAAAGCAATATATTTGTGTGTTCTCATGATAAGCTCAAAAAGAATGAATTCTGAAATATTCCTCAGAATTTCCATATATAGCATTTATTCTAAGTAATGCACAAATACTTAGCTCCTGGGGAAAAAGAGAAAACCTATATTTAGAAGAAAATATTTACAGGATGATCATGATCATATAAACATACTCAGCAGATTGTGCAAGGAAAATCATAAATTATTATTACTCAGACAATAGTTAAATAATTAATAGCAATATATATTGTTGAATATGTACTAAATATATTTACTCTTGTGTAACATAGCTGATTTTTCTAATAATTTTTATTTTTCCAAATACTATTTTATGTTGATTATACTAAATAGACATGCTATTCAGTTTTGAAAATATAATTAATTCCAAAGAGAAAATGTTCTATTTCTGTTATTTATAATATTTATTAAAGCAATGAATATTAATTTAACAATGAAGGGAATTCATTTTAATGTTAATTTTCAAATTCATTCTTTATTCATAACATTCTTTCTATGTCATTTTCCCTTCTCGCACCATGCTATGGATCACCTCCCTGAATTTTCTGCATGCATATAATCAAGAAATGGAGTTGCATTTTTTAAAATCGCCGAAATTTTGAACTGCTTGAATTGCCTTGGGGTTATGGTCCTTGAAGTGCAAAAGAAGTCTGTAAACTGGATTTGGGAAGCCAATCTGGCTGCTACATGACAAACTAAAGGGGAAATACATAAACATTAGAATTTTTGTCAATGACTGATAATTGAGAAAGTAATTAGACAGTGGGCATTCCTGTCTTCCAGGTCTTAGAGGAGAAAGATTTTAGGATTCCACCACTGAATGTGATGTTAGCTGTGGGCTTTTCATATATATGCTTTATCATGTTGAGGAAGTATCCTTCTTTTCCTATCTGGAAGAGTTTTTATCAAGAAAGGGTGCTGTAAATGGCCAAATGCTTTTCCTGTATCTATAGAGAACTTCATGTCATTTATTTTTCATTCAATCTGTTTATGTGGTGTATTACATTGATTGATTATCTTATGTTGAACCATCCTTGCATACCAGGGGTGAAAGCCATTTGGTCATGGTGTATAATTTGCTTCATGTGTTGTTGAATACAATTAGTAAGTATTTTGTTGAGAATTTAGCATCTAGGTTCATTAGAGAGATTGGTCTGAATTTTCCTTTGTCATGGTGTCTTTGTTTGGCTTTAGTATTTGGGTGATGCTGGCATCATAGCATGAGTTAGACAATGTTTTCTACACTTCAGGTGATGTATCAGGTTTTAGTGAGTAAAATAAAAAATAAAGGAAACTTTTAAAATAAAATAACAGATTCAAGAAAGCCTGAAACAAAAAAAAAAAAGTCTATATATTTCCTGTCATAAGGTTTCAGCTGGCTGTATGATAACCAGGTGGATTTCTTTCTTCATTGAGCTTGGAATCCAGCCAGTGACCTCATATATGCAAGGTGGGAATTCCTCCACTGAGCTAAATTGTCTCCTAAGTTTAATTAGTCTATTTAGAGCTATTTGTACCCTTTCCACCAGGCATTTTAGACTTCTTCAGCTTGCTAGAGTCCTGCTGAGTAGGTGTCTGTCCTCACGGCCCCTCTAATCTAGTTTCTTTGTCTCCCTGGGCATGTGGGCTTGACAAGCTGCCTGAGTGCCACCCTCCTGTCTCCTCATTGGGTCAGTGTCCATTCTGAGATTCAAAAGGGGGACAGTTGGAAAAACTCACCACAAAGATACCACACTACCCCTCTGCCAGACCTTTCTTCCTCCCAGGGAATGTCCCCTCCCAGTTACTTGGCAGCAGTAGCCAGGGACACCAAGTATATTTGTCCTGTGGTTGTGATTTATGTGCCATTTCCAGCCACAGGGGCACCTGGTTTTCTTTTGGCTTCTCTGTCTTTCTAGTACCCTCCTAGATGTCTCAGGGCATCTTCTCATTCTATATATATCCAAAGCAGCATCTTTAGATAGGTCCCTGCCTTCAGTCTGCCTTCTTTGTTAGAGGGTCAGATTCTGCATACCTACTTTGTCACCATTTTCCCAGAAATCCTATATCATTTCTAAAAGACAAAAATTAGAGATATAAGGGAGTATAGGATTTTTCCTTTTGAAGTAATGAAAAATTACAAAAATTGACTGAGGTGATTACATCACAATTCAGATGAAAATGAGAGCCACTGAATGTAAAATTTGAAGGGATTGTACAAAGCATTGGACTATATCATAGGAATCCATTGGTTGAAGAGGTACTATAGTTAACAGTCCAAATATGAGAAAGTTTTCTAATGAACAATAACAAATATATAAAACTAATACAGGGTGTTAATAATCAGGTGGGATGGGAGAAAATACACTGTATTTAAGTGATGGGCTATAGTTAGTAGTAATATTTTGATAACGCTCTGTTATAGTTTGAAAAATGTTTCACAACAATGCAATTTTTTGGTAATGTGATTGATATATGGGAGCCCTGTATGATGAAATTCATGTTTGAGTTATAATGTCACAACCATTATTATACACTTATTGTGTATGGATGTACATATATGAATGATATGCATCAATATAATTTTATTTAAAAATCTGTTTCAACAAGCAAATAGGGCACTGTATATTAATAAAGAGGTCAATTCAATGATAAAATATACCACTTATAAATAATATACACTGGTGGGGATTGAAACACATACCCCACAAAAACAGCTTCTGTTAACAACACCTTGTACTGAAGTGTGAAGACATTTATAAATAGGATGTTTGAAGGTTGTTATTAGTTAAGCTATGTCAAAACATAATGAGAGTGGGCCATAACCCAATATGGTTAAAGTCCCTACATTCAAAGAAAATTGGAAAGAGAAGAAGAAACCATGGGTAGCTACCAGGAACTGGAAGTCAACAGACCCTAGATCAGAAAGGCAAGAGCACCGCTGTGAGCATTGCCATGTGATATAAAATCCAAGAAACCCCAAAGATTTCCATCCAGCCAGAAGAAACTGATGCCAGGAGAAAATAAGCCTTAAAATTTCAGAAACTCTGTGCCAATTTAATTCCTGTTGTTAAGCCAACCCATTGTAAAATATTTGTTTTAGGAGCTAACGATACTAAAACCTACACCTAATAAGAGAGCTTGTGATATAAGAAGCTAATATTGACAGATTTGAAGAAAGAGTAGACAATTTACATTAATAATAAGAGGCTTCATGACAACCACTTTCAAACATGGGTGGAACTTTGAGACTAAAGTTCTATAAAAAAATAGAAGACTTGAATGACACTATAAATTAACTATATGTAAGAGTCATATATAGAGCACTTCACCCCAAAACAGCAGAGAACATATTCTTTCCTAGTACACACAGATCATTCTCTAATATAGCTCATCTCTTAGATCACAAAATAATTTGATATAAATTTAAAAATATATTGAAATAATGAAAAATATCATCTCTGACCACAATTAAATGAAGCTAGAAATCAATAACAGAAAGAGAATTTGAAACTCACCAATAAGAGAAAATTAAACAAGACGCTTAAACAACTAATGTACCAAAGAAGAAATCATGAGGGAGGTTAGGAAATATCTCAAAGGGAATGAAAGCAAAAGCACAACATACCTAAATTTATGAGATACACCAAAGGCAGTGCTGAGAGGGAAATTTATATCTCTATTTAGAGATATATTTATATCTCTAAATGTATATGCTAATAAAGAAGAAAGGTCTCAAATCAGAAAACTAATGTCACATGTGAAATAACTATAAAAGGAAGAAAAAACAAATTGAAAGTGAGTAGAAGTTTAAAATGGAGATACATGAAATAGAGAAAAAATAATAGAGGAAAACAATGAAAACAATATTTGGCTCTATCATAGTTCAATAAAATTAACAGAATGAAAATGAAAAATGATAATATGCAAATAACTAAATTAGAAATAAAGGCAGTGGCATTACTAAAAAAATATTGCTCTGGGGTCTGGGCATCAGGGCTGGCAATAGGAGAATGTAGATCCAGTCTCTACAGATGAAGTCTATGCATTGTGTGAAGGCAGAACTGCTTCCTGGCTATGGACTTTAAATGCCCTGTGAGTTTTTTGCCTGTTTCCAGGACGAGAGGGAAAAATCAAATCAAATTATATCATAAAGAACAGAGAGAAGGAAAAAAACATGTGACTCAAAGACAAATATCCACCAGAATAAGGCATAGACCATGGTTTAAGTTGCAGAGATTCAAAGAGTTATTATGAGATATATTTGAATCCATGGATAAGGAGAGCATTCATAAGGAAGCAAGATGCTGTGGGCATTCTTGCTGTTCCTTCACTTTGGAATGTCTTTTCCTTTTTCTTCATCTTGTTACTTGTTACTAAACCTTCAAAACTAAACTCAGATACCATTTCTTATAGGTCCTAACTTGGCCATAGCTTACTGCAGGGCACAGAATAATTTTACAGAATTGAATATAAAGGTGTCTATGGTACTTATTGATATTTCAAAATGGTAATAATCCAAAATCCTTTATATAGGATTTTGCATATACTACTTACAAATCACATTATAGAAAATGAAATGGGGGATGAATACTCAGAGCAGAGGGCATTTTTAAGGCAGAGGAATAATTCTTTGTGATACTGTAAGTGACATTATGCATTAGTGGAAAGAACCACACAACATAAAGTGTGAACTATGATATAAACTATAGAGTTTAACATTAATCTATCAATAGATTTTCCACAGTTGTAAAAAACGTTCCCTACTAATGCAAGACGTTAATAATTGTAGACACTATGGAGGAGAGAATAACTCTTGTTACTTTTAGCACAATTTTTCTTTAAACCTAAAACTACTGTAAAAATATTCTCTGAAAATAAATATATACGTAATAGGATAAAATCAAGGGAATTTTGTCTTACACAATGTGTTCAATTTCTAGTTGTTGCTCTCTAGTTATTTGATAAAAACAAATTGCTTAATATCTCTGAATCTCACTTTACTTAGTGAGGTTATTAAATGAAATAAACATGATTGAAAGAGTTGGGGAGCAGATTTAAGTGTTAGAATGTCAAATTTCTCTTATGGTAACTGTCACATTAAACATACTAAACTTCTTCATAAATTTCTACTTTGATTTGGTTATGTTTCTAAAATTAAAGACAAAAATTAGAGGGACTATTTTCTTCTATAAAAACTCTGTCTTAGAAAAATATGTGTTCCCTGAGATTAATTTTTCCTTTTTTTACATTGTTTTTAATCTATTAATATAGTTACTTTAAAATTTTTTTTAAAATTTTTTTAAAGATACTTAAATTACACAAATGTTACACAAAAAATATAGGGATTCCCATATGGTCTGGTCCCCACACCTCCCGCAACCTCTCACATAAACAACATCCTTCATCAGTGTGGCACATTCTTGCAATTGATAAATGCATCCTGGGGAATTGCCATTGAGCAGGGACCATAGTTCACATTGTAGTTTACACTCTTTCCCACACAGCTCTGCAGGCTATGGGAAGATATATAATTGCATATATCTATCATTGCAATGCCATTCAGGACTATTCCCAAGTCCCCAAAAAGTCCCCTCATTATACCTGTCTTTCCCTCCCATTGCCCCCAGAGCCGCCAGTGGCCAGTGCATTAACATCAATGCTGTAATTCCTTTCATTGACAGAATCATGAAAAGTCTATTGTAGAATACCAATAAGTCCCTCTAGTCCATATTTCATTCCCCGATCCTGAGGATTCTGTGGTGATGTGCAGTCCATCTCTAATTGAGAGGGGGCTTTGACCCATACAGCTGATGGATGAGACTCTCTTGCTTGCAGTTGTAGGCACTCTCCTGTCCTTGGTATGGTGGTTGTCAATCCTCACGTCCTTGTTAGTTCTCCTGGTGAGTCCAATGAACTGGAGAGTAGGTTTTGCAACTCCGCTGAGGTTCAGCACCCAGCTGGAACATGGACAGCCCAAAGATTCAAGTCTATTGGACATACATCTACCAACTCCAGAAGCAAGTATAGGTTCAAAGGGACAGATGAACCCTTTGAGAAAGAAAGGGTAGAGAAGCCATAACTGAGTCCAACTCTGTAACTCTCAGAAGCACAAGCTCCAAAGTAGGGCCCACTGGCAAGGCACAAAACTACAGAGCTATGTGCCTTGAACATAGGAACTGGTTGCCTTCAGAGTCCTCAGGAGCCCCACTATTTGAGGTAGTATCCACTTTGGAAGACTATGAGATCCTGCTAAGGTGTTTATAGCTTTACCTCTGGGAGGACATCCCAACTAACTTTGAAAATCTCTTAGCCAAATAAACTCAATTGTCTCTACCCTTAATCCCTTTTATTCAAAGTCTTTTTCCAGTTGTATTGCTAGTTGGTGCTTGGTAGTCATCCCACAGTGCAAGGGAAACTCATCCCCGGGAGTCATGTTCCATGCTGGAGGGTAGGTAACACATTTATCTGCTGAGTTTGGCTTAGAGAGAGGCCACATTTGAGCAAAAAGGTGGCTCTTAGGAGGCAACTTCTAGGCACACCACAAAACCATGCTAAGTTTCAATTTCAAGTGCAAAGGTTCACAAGCATAGTCATCAATATTAAGGGTCCATCAGTGAGCCATTCTCCTTCTCCAGTCATTGCCCCTGCACTTGGAAGACCATTTCTGCTACATTAGAGAATTTGTCAGAGCTCTCCAGGATGGGAATTCAATATTCTCTTGGTTATTGTATGAATCTCCACCCACTGTGACAATGCCCCATGAAATGTGAACACATATATATATCGTATATGCATGTTGAGGCAAAATTCCTTCCATGACTCCCTTTCACTGATACCCAATACCAATTATCCTCCCCTGACTCAGTTGTAACCCTTCCATGATCTAAAGCTTCTTCAAAAATGAAGCCAATAAAATAGCCAAATACAATTAATAGGAAAATGAAATAATAATGGAAGATTTAAATATAAGAAATAAAATAAATAAAAATTTAAAGAAAATGAAAAATAAAGTTTAAAATCAGGATATTAAAAACTAATGTAAAACATTTTTAAAATTTTTGACATTTCGCCTTTCATCACTCTAATATCTGTTATGCTATATATACAGTGACATTTTCTTCCATTTATTTCCCAGTGTCTTACTTTTTTTTCATTTTGCTTTTACAGAAGTTTTAAATCACAGTAAGGTCACATACAGAATGAAGGGGACTCTCATATACCCAACCTCCTCCACCTTTACCCCATTCCCATATTAATACCTTCTTACATGTGGATGGTACATTTGTTACAACTGATATACAAATAGTGAAACACAGCTACTAACCTTGATCAATGGTTTACATTACAGTTTATATTTTAGACTGTACACTTTTATAAATTTTGATATTTAACATGGCCCGTGTCCAGTATTGCAAGATCATGTAGAACGTCCATTGCCCACTAAATACCCCATGTTCTATCTATTCTATTCCTTGCTCAAACTCCCCTTGGAGCCCATGGTGAGCACCCAGCTTCTCTCCTGGAGCACCTTGCAACAACTCTAAGGTCTTAACACACTGGTTTTTACTCCGCTATTAGGATCCGCCCATGCTCTCAAGAGACTCATGCCTCTCTGTTTGACAACATATATGTCTTCCCCAGAATGGGAATCCAGGACCTTCCCATTCTTTGCTTGAAACTCCACCCATTGATACAACACATTATGACAAAATGATCACTCACACACTCCCTAGAAGCCTGCCCCAGTTGTGCCCTGTCCTAAATGTCCCCATTTATCAACCTAAACCAGTAACCCTTCCTTGTCATATTGCCATAAGAGCATTCCCAATTTTGTGCTTTCAACCACATACCTTCCAATCCCCAGTTTTCCCCTGATCCCTCCCACAAAACTTCCTCCAGTTCCATGGACCATCCAACCCACACTCTCCCCAATACCCACTTGCCAAACCTGCACCACCTAACCCAATATTATCACTATTGTCTTGTCATATCCATTCAATGCCCAACTACACACTTCCACCTTATCATAAATTATGCTCATATGGGTGTTGGCTCACAATCTTTTTTCTTCTCCCTTTCTTTTTCCTGTAAACCTATCTTCCAGACCATAGCTCTCTGAAACTGCTGAATTTGCTTAATTCATATCAGTTAGGTCAAGTACTGTTCATCCTTCAATGCCTGGCTGCTTCACTCAACATAAGGTCATCAAGATTCATCCATGTTATCCCATATTTTAGCACTTTATCCCTTCTTATAGCTGAGTAATATTTCATTGTATGTATGTACCACATTATGTTTATCCATTTGTGTTTTGATGGGCACCTAGGTTGATTCCAACTTTTGGTGATAGTGATTAATTCAATTATGAACATTGGTGTGCATATATTTGTTTGTGTCTTTGCTTTTAATTCTTTTAGGTATATACCCAGCAGTGCAATTCCTGGATCATATAGAAGTTCTATAGTCAGTTTTTTGAGGAACAGCCAAACTGTCCTCCACAATGGATGGACCATTCTACATTCCCACCAGCAGTGGATAAGGATTCCCATTCCTCCACATCCTCTCCAACACTTTTTCCTCTGTTTTTTTAAATCGCCTCCATTGTAATGAGTAATGAGTAAAGGATGGTATCTCATTGCAGTGTTGATTTGCATATCCTTAATAGCTAGTGATGTTGTGCATCTTTTCATGTGCTCTTTAGCCATTTGTATTTCTTCCTTGAAGTGTGTTTTCAGGTCACTTGTCCATTTTTAAAGGGGCTGTTTGTTTTTTATTTTTGACGTATAGAATTTCTTTATTTATGTAAAATATTAAGCTGCTATCAGATATATGGCGGTCAAATATTTACTCCCATTGGGTATGTTGCCTTTTTACTTTCTTGAAAACATTCTTTGAGGTGCAAAAGTTTTTAATTTTGAGGATATCCCATTTATCTATTTTTTCTTTAGCTGCTCATGCTTTGGGTGTGAAGTTCATGAAGCCATTTCCTATTACAAGTTGTTGTATATGCTTCCTTATATTATTTCCCAAGGTCTTTATATTCTCTTTGTTCTTATATTTATGTCTTTGATCTATCTTGAGTTGATTTTTGAAAAAGGCAAGAGATGGTGTTCCTCTCTATGTCTTTTGGATATGGGTATTCATTTCTCCATGCACCATTTGAAGAGACCATTCTCTCCCAGTTGAATGGGCTTGGTGGTCTTGT
The DNA here is from genome assembly GCA_029593785.1 of Cabassous unicinctus. Lineage (NCBI taxonomy): Eukaryota > Metazoa > Chordata > Mammalia > Cingulata > Chlamyphoridae > Cabassous > Cabassous unicinctus. The sequence continues at coordinate 14,114 of JAQZBX010042491.1, forward strand.
TGAATATCAGATGACTGTGTATATGAGGCACTATATCAGAATTCTCAGTTTGGTTCCATTGTTCAGTATGTCTATCCTTGTGCCAATATCATGCAGTTTTGACTACTGTAACTTTGTAGTATATTTTAAAGTCAGGTAGTATAATACTTTCAAATTAATTTTTTTTTCAATATGTCTTTGGCTTAATGGGACCTCTTATCCTTCCAAATAAATTTTGTAGTTAGTTTTTCTAATTCATTTTTTAAAAATGCTGTGTTTATTTTTATTGGGATTGCATTAAATCTGTAGATTAGTTTGGGTAGAATAGACATCTTAATGATGTTTAGTCTTCCTTTCCATGAACAGGGAATATTCATCCATTTATTTAACTATTTTTTATTTACTTTATAGTGTTGTGTAATTTTCTGTATATAAATTTAACATTTACAGTTAAATTTATTCCTAGGTATTTGATTTTTTTGGTTACTATACTAAATGGTATTTTTTTCATGATTTCCTCCTCAAATTGCTCATTATTGGAGTAAAGAAATGTTACTGATTTTTGATCATTGATCTTATAGCCTGCAACTTTACTGAACTCATTTATAAATTTTGGAAGGTTTCTTGTAGATTTCCCAGGGCTTTCTAGGTATAGGATCATGTTGTCTACAAATTGTGAAATTTTTATGTCTTCCTTTCCAATTTGGATGACTTTTATATTTTTTTTGTCTCAGTGCTCGAGCAAGCACTTCTAACACAATGTTAAGTAGGAACCACGATAGTGTGTATCCTTGTCTTGTTCCCAATCTTAGAGGAAAAACTTTTAGGATTTCACAACTGAAGATGATGTTAGTAGTGGATTTCTCATATATACCCTTTATCATGTTCAGAAAGTTTCCTACTATTCCTATAATTTGCAGTGTTTTTATCAGGAAAGGGTGCTGAATTTTGTTGAATGTTTTTTCTGCATCTATAGAGACGATCATGTGATTTTCTTTTTTCAATCTGTTTATGTGGTGTATTACATTGATGGATTTTTAATGTTGAACCATCCTTGCATACCCGGGATGAAACCCACTTGGTCATGGTGTGTAATTTGTTTGATACGTAGTTGAACATGATTAGCAAGTATTTTTTTGAGGATTGTAACATCTAGGTTCATTAGAGAGATTGGTTTGTACTTTTTCTATCTTGTGGCATCTTTGGCTTTGGTATTTGGTTAATTTTGGCATCATAGAGGGAGTTAGGCAATTTTCCTTCTGCTTCTATTTTTTGGGAAAGCTTAAGCAGGATTGGTGTTAACTCTTTCTGGAATGTTTGGTAGAATGCACCTGTGATACTGTCTGGTCCTGGGCTTTACTTAGTTGGGAGGTTTTTGATGACAACGTCTATCTCTTTACTTGTAATTGTACTGTTGAGTTCAACAATTTCTTCTTTTGTAAATGTAGGCTCCTTTTGAATTTCTAAGAATCTGCCCATTTCCTCTAAATTATCATTCTTGTTTGCATATAATTTTTTAAAGTATCCTCTTATGATACTATTTATTTCTGTGAGTTCAGTGGTGATGTCCCCTTCCTCATTTCTTATTTAGTGTATTTGCATCTGCTCTCTTTTTTTCTTTATTACTCTGGCTATGGGTTTGTCAATTTTATGGATCTTCTCAAAGAACTAGTTTTTGTTTTTGTTTATTTTTTTCTAGTGCTTTCTCATTTTCTTTTTCATTTACTTCTGCTCTAATATTTGTTACTTCCTTTAGGGTTAGTTTGCTGTTTTTCAATTCTTCCATGTGTGCAGTAAGTTCTTCGATTTTAACTCTTTCTTCTTTTTTGATATATGCATGTATGGCTATGAATTTTCCTCTCAGTACAGCTATTGCTGCATCCCATATGTTTTGATATGTTGTGTTGTCATTTTCATTCGTTTCAAGGTAGTTATTGATTTCTTTTGCGATCTCCTCCTAGACCCACTGTTTGTCTAAGAATGTGTTGTTTAACATTCATATCTTTGTGCCTAATCTGGCCTCTGGCCCCTGACCCTTACTGATTTCCAATTTCATTCCATTGTGGTCAGAGAAATTGCTTTGTATAAGTTCAATCATCCTAAATTCATTGAGATTTATTCTGTGGCCTACCAGGTGGTCTATCTTAGAGTATGATCCATGTGCACTCGAGAACAATGTATATCCTGCCGTATTTGGGTGTAGTGTTCTGTATATGTCTATATCATCTAGGTCCTCTAATGTATTAACCAAAGTCTTTGTTTATTTACTGATTCTTTGTTGTGATGTTCTGTCTAATGGTGATAATGGTGTAATAACATCTACACTATAATTGTAGAAGCATTTCTCTCTCCACAAAGTTTTTCCAGTGTTTGCTTCATGTATTTTGTGGCACCCCTATTATGTGCATGAATACTTATGATTGTACCTTCTTCTTGAAAGATTACCCCTTTCACTAATATAAACTGTCTGTCTTTGTTTCTTACAAAATTTTGCATGTAAACTCTATTTTGTCCGATATTATATAGCTACTCCCACCCTTTTTGGTCATTGTTTGCTCGTGAGATTGTTTTCCAGCCATTCACTTTCAGCTTCCTTGAATCACTGGTTCTAAGGTGGGTTTCCTGTATACAACATAGTGATTGTTCATATTTCCTAATCCATTCTGCCAATCTGTGTCTCTTGATAGGTGTGTTTAATCCATTAACATTCGGTGTTATTACCCTCAAGGAATTACTTACATTACCCATATTTTCTTTGGGTTTATGTATGTCATATATTGTTTTTATTTCTCCTTTTGTCTTTTTTGTTGCTCTCATACTCTCTTCCAGCTTTCTCTCTCCTGTTTTTCCCTTTCAACCTGCAGAACTCACTTTAGTATATCTTGAAAGGCAGGTTTCTTATTGGCATATTCTCTTAATTTCTGTTTATCTGTCAATATTTTGAACTCTCCATTATTTTTGAAAGCCATCTTTGCTGGATAAAGAACTCCTGGCTGAAAGTTTTTTTCTTTAATACCTTAACTATGTCATACCACTGCCTTCTTGCCTCCATGGTTTCAGATGAAAAATCAACACTTAATCTTATTGAGCTTCCCTTGTATGTGATGATTCTCTTTTCTTTTGTTGCTTTCAGTAATATCTCTTTGTCTTTAGCATTGGAGAGTTTGGCGAGTATATTTCTTGGAGTAGCCCTGTTGGCATTTATACTGTTTGGGGTGTGATGCACTTCCTGGACATGTACATCTATCTCCCTCAATAGGGTTGGGAAGTTTTATGCCATTATTTCCTCCAACACTCCTTCTGTCCCCTTTCCTTTTCTTCTTTCTCTGGGATGCCTATAATGCATATGTTTGTGCATTTTGTGTCATCATTTAAGTCCCTAAGTCCCTGCTGGATTATTTCTACCTTCTTATTGTTCGGTTCTACTGTTTGATTTCACATGTACTGTCTTCCGCTCACAAATTCTTTCCTTCACCTCTTCAAATCTACTGTTATGTGCTTCAAGAGTCTTTTTCATTTCTTGGATTGTGCCATTCATCATCATCATATCTGTTATCTTTTTATGTATGTTACAATTTCTTCAGTATATTTTCCCAATATCTTCTTAATATCATTAATCTCTTCTTTCACTTCATTCAGTTCATCCATGATATTTGTTTTGATACTTTGATTATTTGTTCAATGTTCTGCACCTCTTCCTTGTTTTCAGTTTGTTCATTGGACTGGGCTATACCTTCCTGTTTTTTAGCATGGTTTGTAATTTTTTGTTGCCCTCTGGTCATCATTTTATCTTGATGGGTTCAGTCAGTTGATTAGCTTCTCTCTTTACTCTTTCATTTAATTTAATTGCTGTTTATGTGTGTGTGTTAAGGTTTCTCTTTAACACATTGTTCTTCTTATTCTATTTCATTGCTGCTTTCTATGTTCTCTTGGAGGAAAAAAAATTAGGACCACCGAAAGTGAAAGAGGTAAGAAAAGTGAAAGAGGTAAGAAAAGTGAAAGGATAATAATATTATTAATAGTAATTGTTTGAAGATAAACCATTTAAGAACTCAAAAAATGAATATTTAACTCATATAAGCAGTGTAGAGTAATAGGAATAAAAAAGTGGGGTACCAACAATGAAATGGGGAACCAAATAGAGAAAAATATATAGAGTGAATTAAAATGTCAGTATGATGAGGATAAAAGGAAAGAGAAAAGAAAAGACAAAAAGAATAAAAAGTTAATAATAGAAAGAAAACAGGATAGATGAGGTAGAAATAAAGTCCAGAAAAATTGGGAACCAAACAAAGAATGTAAGAATAACAGAAAGCAGAACATAGAATGATGAGGGAAGGAAAAGAGATAGCCTTGGTATGCAAAATTGGTTTCCACAGAAAAGGGAAATTCAAGGAAGAGGAAACACAGTAAACAAGAGTCAAGCCAAAAGCATCTAGAAGAATTTTTCTATTCATCCAGCTCCCTCCAGATTGATTCCCTGAAGCTTCTTATTATGTGGGTTTCCAGAACAGCTCACTCAAGCAGGATATTGTTCCCTCTCAGCTGTTTTTTTGTGAGACGGATATTCCTATGTCTTTAGAAAGAAAAAAAGGTAGGACCTGATAAAAGGAAAGAGATTGGAAGACAAAAAGAATAATAGTAATGGTAATAGTAAAAGTCAAGAAAGCAAATGTAAAAGATCTAGGGAACTGAAAAATTAACACGACTAAGAAGCACAGAGGAATAAGATCAGGAAAGTGGAATTGAAACAATGAAATAAGAAACAATGGAGAAACAAATATATCACAGGAATTAAAATGCTGGAATGGTGAGAAGAGGGGAAAAGAAAACAAAGAAGAGAGAAAGAAAACAGTGAAAAAAAGAAAGTGTACAGAGAAAAAGGGTGAGAGGGAGAAATACAAACAAGAAAAATTGAAGACCAAATATATGAGGTAGAATGAAAGAACTACAATGGAAAACAAAGATATAAAGATGAAGGAGTGAAAAGAAATAGTGTAGGTAGAATAGATCAGTAACCAAAACAATAAAGACAGAAAAATAAAAATAAACAAACAGAGGTAGAAAGGGAAGTGTACAAAACAAGCAAGACACAAGACAACAGCAACTTATTTTTTTAAAAATAGGAGACAGAAAAATGAAAAAATAAATAAATAAATAAATATGGAAAAACAGCCTTCTTTCATAGACCCCTAAGGATCTTCTCTAGCTGTTGGTGTTCCTCAATCACTCACCCTGCAGCCTGCCCTCTGCATGTTTTGTAATGGGTTTTAGTGAGTAAAGTAGGTGAAATAAAAGAAAATGAACTTTTAAAAAAAGAGAGGCAAGAAAAACTAATACAAAGAAAATGTCTATATGTTTCCTGTCATAAAATTTCAGCTGGATGCCTGATAACCTGGTGGATCTCTTCTCAAGGAATAACGAGGAATCATACCAGGGACTTCATGTGTTAGGCAGGAATTCTCCCATTGAGCTATTCTGAGTCCCTGGATTGATTAACCTTTCAGAAGACTATCAGTCCTTTTACCCTCGGGCAGGTTATATCCTCTGCAGGCAGCTGGAGTGGTGCTGGTCACCAGCTCTATCTACCTCTTCACTGATGTAATTCATCTCTTTACTTAGGGTGCTGGGCATCACCATCAGCCTGAGACGATTTCCATCCTCTCTGCCACTCAAGTCAGGGTCCCTTCTGATATTCAAGGGGGCCCAGCTGGCTTAACTTGCTGCAAAAAATCACTCTCCACTCTCATAAACCATTCTTCCTTGCAGGGAATCTCTTATCACACTCCCATTTGGAGAAAGGGCCCAGTGTTTCCACTTAGTCTGTCCACCCTGAGAGCTGGGTATGTGTGCAGCTTCCGGCCACTGAGTTAAGCAACCACCAATTTTTCCTGTCTTCCCTATCTGTCCAGTATCATCCTAGATGACTTAGAGCACTTCCCATGGAGGTAGACATCTGCTCTACTCTCAGATACATACAATTCAAGAGGAGATTTGCCCTCACTTAATATCTCAAGGGTGGGTGAGGGGAGCCTTTCCCAGCAGGCAGGAGGTACAATAACTCACAATTTTTTGTTTTGGCTTCTTCAAATCTCTGACCCTCATTCTTCTGGAAGTTGGTAAGCAGTGATGGTTTGCTGTGCCCTAAAGCAGGTCCTTATGGCAACCTCTGGATTTTTATTTGTTGTTTTTTGTTGTTGTTTTGTTGAGAGCTAAGATTTATATGTCAAACTCATCAGCCATATTCCCACAACCCCCACAGTGCATTTTTGTCTTATTTGATTATCTAATTTATCACCATCATATTTGTTATCTTTTTATGTATGTTTACAATTTTTTCAGTATATTCTCCCAGTGTCTTCTTAATGTCCTTATCTCTTCCTTCACTTCATTAAGTTGGTCCATGATATTTGTTTGGAAAGCTTTGATTATTTGTTCAAAGTTCTGCATCTCTTGCTTGTTTTTAGTTTGTTCATTGGACTGTGTCATATCTTCCTGTTTCTTAGTATGGTTTATAATTTTTTGTTGCTTTATGGTCATCTTTTCATTTGATGGGTTTGTTCAGTTGATTACCATCTCTTTTTAATCTAGGGTTTTATTTAGTGGATGTTTTTGTATGTGTGTTAAGTTTTCTCTTGAGACTTTGTTCTTCTTATTCTGTTTCTTGCCATTATGTATGCTCCCTTGGGGAGGAGAAAATTAGGGCAAGAATAAGTGAAAGAGGTAAGGAAAGAAAAAGGGTAATAGTAATAATAATAGTAACTATTAGAAGAGGAACCATATAGGATCTTGGAAAATGAATATTTAACTCATGTAAGCAGAGCAGAGTAATATGAATAAAAAATGGAGTATTAACAATAAAATTGGAGCCCAAGTAGAGAAAATATATAGAAAGAATTAAAAGGCCAGAATGATGAGGAGATTTGGAAAGAGAATAGTAAAGACAAAAAGACAGAAAATAATAAAAGAAAGAAAACAGGATTGATGAGATAGAAATAAAAACCAGAAAAACTGTGGACTAAACAAAGAGAAGTGGAATGTAAGAACAATAACAGAAAGCAGAAGATCGAAAGATGAAGAAAGGAAAAGAGATGGTATTGGTAGACAAAACTGGCATACACAGAAAAGGGGACATCAATGAAAAGGGGACACAGAAACCAAGAAACAAGCCAGCAGCACCTTGAGGATTTTATCTCTTTGTCCAGCACCCTCCAAATAGATGCCCTGAAACCTCCTGCTCTGTGGGCTCCCAAAACAGCTCACTTGGGCAGGATCTTGTCCCATTCAGCAATTTTTTTTTGTTAGATAAATCTGTCTATGTTCCTTTGAAAGAAAAATAGATTAGGACCAGAGGAAAGGAGAGATATTGGAAAGCAAAAAAAATAATAATAATAGTAAAAAGTAGGAGAGCAACTGTACAAGACAGAGAAAATTGAAAAATTAACCTGTTTAAGAAGCACAGAAGATTAAGATTAGGAAAGTGGAACAGAGACAATGAAACAAGAAACAGAATAGAGAAAAATATATAGATATAAATAAAAGTCTGGAATGGCAAGACTAGGGGAAAAGAAAAGAGAAGAAAAAGGCAAAAAAGAGAAAGTAAAGAGAGAAAAAAGGAGAGAGTCAGAAATACAAACAAGAAAACATGCAGACCAAATAAAAGAGGTGGAATGAAAGAACAACAGAAAAGGAAAGCTATAAAGAGGAAGGAGTGAAAAGGAATAACGTAGGTAAAGTAAATCAATAACCAAAAGAAAAAAAGAAAAATATAAAAAACAAACAAACAGAGAAAAAAAGGAAGGGGATAAAAAACAAGTGAGAAATAAGACAGCAGGGACTCACTTAAAAAAAAAAAAGAGAGACAAAAGGAAAAAAAAACATGGAAAAGCAGCCTTCTTTTTTAT
>JAQZBX010042492.1:0-21995 GCA_029593785.1 Cabassous unicinctus
ATCAAATTTCTGTTTTAGGATTCCTTTGATACCAAAGGGAAGAATGGCTTGAAAGAGATCAATTCAGAGCCCAGAGATGAAGAGGCAAGATAAAACCATAACAAAATCTGTAAGAGAGATGATGAAGGCCATGCCATTGTGAATGGAACAAAAAGGAAAGGAAAGTCCTGATACAGACTTAGCTTCGAATCCATTTGATTGGCTTGGTGTCAGAGTGGACTTCAGAGACAAGTAAACTACAATAAATATATTTCTGGCGATTGTGACTGGGCACTTCTGAAACTGCATAAACATAAGATACAGAGATACATATATTGAATTAAATGTTAGAATTATTGATTTTAAGATGTTAAAAATATTGGACATATTTATTAAATAATGGATATTAATGGAGCTCAGGCTGGAGAGAACTCTGGTCTAGAGATACAGACATGGACACCCTGTTTATATGAAAGAGATACAAGTGATGAACACTGAATATATCGAGCAGCAATAGCTTATGAAGTGTGATACAAAGGAGAAACAATGCACTATCAAAAAACATTCACTCCATATGTATTTGGTATAACTTTCTACAAATCAAATGACCCCAGTGTTAGTAGTTTAAAGCAACAATGATCATTGATGTTCTCTCATGGTATCTGTAGGCCAGGGGTTCACATAGGCCAACACAGGGAAGCCTTATACCTGCTCTACAATACTGGTCGTTTAGCTTGAATACTTGGATGCTGGAGACTGGAATCATCTGAAATATCCTTCATTCACATATCATGTCTGGCAGATGCGAATGCCAATCAAAGATATTACACGGATCGCTAATTAGAAACCAACATAGCTCATAAACACAGCCACAAAAATTCTTCACAAAACATTACCAAATTGAATCCAGCTACATGTGCGAAGAATACTACATCACAATCAAGTAGGGTGGCGCCAAGAATGCAAAGATGATTCATCATTATATAATCAATCTAAGGAATTCACAATAAGAAAGAGAAAAAAGACACATCATCTTCTCAATAAATGCAGAAAAAGCATTTCACAAAAATTCAACATCCAGTCATGATGAACACTCTCAGCAACCAGGAGTATCAGGTGAACCTTTACAACCTGATAAAAATTATCTCCAAAAATCTTACTCCTGATTCTTTACATAATGGTAAAAACTGATTGCATTCCCCCTAAGATTAACAGGCAAGATTGTCCATTCCTACCACTCCTACTCAACACTGTACTGAAAGTTTTAGCCATTCAATAAGGAAGAAAAATAAAGGGTATAGAAATAGAAAGGGTAGAAATAAACCTTTCTCTATCCTCAGACGACCTGAGTTCCTAGGTAGAAAATCTGAAGGAATCTAAAAATAGTTCTTTTAAAAATCCCTCTACTGGTAAGTGAGTTTAGTTGTAAGATACAAGGTCAATAGAAAAAATCAATTATATTTCCATATACTATAAAAATTTTATTGAAATGCAAAAAATGCCATTTAAAATAGCATTAAAATCATGACACCAAAATATGCAAGTTCTATATGCTGAAAACTATAAAAAAGTAATGGAAGAAATAAAAAATCCAAAAGTAAAAGGAGATATTCATCATGTTCATGATTTGGAAAACTCAATAAGCTAAGTCAATTCTTCCAAAACTGATGTTGCTTCAACACAATCAAATTTCCAGCAGCATTTTCTATAGGTCTTAAAAAGTTCATTCAAATATTTGCATGGGAAAGCAAAAGAAATAAAACAGACAAAACCGTTTTAATATAGAACAAAGTTGGAGTCTACTCACTATTTGTCTTCAAGAATTACTATAAAGCAACAGTAATCCTGACAGTGTGGTATTGGCAAGAGGATAGGGACAGAAATCAATGGAATATTAAGACACACGGACTCATGTTCAACTATACTTGAAAAAAGTTTCAAAGGCAAGTCAGTGGAGAAAAATGATAATCCCTTCAGCAAATAGTACTGGAATAATTGTATTCATATGCATAATAATTGAATTCTGAATCACATATTACATAATATACACAAGTTAACTCAAAATGCATCATAGACCTGACTACAAATTGTAACACTATAAAACTATAGCACAAATATAGGACAAAATCTTTGGGTTAAGCAAAACTGTTTTAAATATGACAGCAGGACCACACAGACATAAAAGGAAAAGAAATGATAAATATTATTTCATCAAAAATTTTAAATGCTGCTCTGTGAAAGAAACTGACAAGAGAATGAAAAGACAGGCCACAGACTAATAGAAAATATTTGTAAATTGAATATATAGTATTGGACTTATATCCAGAATGTACAAAGAACTCCCAATACTCAGTAAAAATAAAAATCCAATTCTAAAATAAGCATGCAAAGTAAAGGATCCATAGTAGCAGGACTTCTCATATATTGCATATGGGAATGCAAACTAGCACAACCTCTTTGGAAGAGTTTGGCAGTTTCTCAAAAAGGTAAATATAGTTTCACCATATTTTCCAACAATGTTAATTTTAAGTATTTGGCAAGGAGATATGAAGATTTATTTTTACATAACACCTGTACAAAAATGTTTATAGCAGCTTCATTCATAAACACCAAAAAAATGGAAACAATCCAAACAGCCTTCAACTGGTTAATGGATAAAAAATTATGGTATTTCCTGAAATGAAATACTATTCAGGAATCAAATCCAATAAACGAGTGATAAACAACAATATGGATAGATCTAAAATGCATGTTGTTGATTGAAAGAAGATAGACTCAATAAGTTTCATACTGTGTGATTCCCCTTACATGACATTCTGTAAAAGGCAAATTAGAAGAAGAGAAAACAGTTGAATGGTTTCCAGTCCCTGGGGAGAGGGGAAAGTGTTGCACAAAAGGGATCTTGGAACATTTTTTGAGGTGATGCAACTGTTCTAGTTCTTTATTTTTATGGGGGATACATGATGGTTTGTGTTTGTCAAATTTCATAGGATCGTATAGCAAGAAGGACTAATTTTGCTGCATAAAATATAGGTCAGTAAAATACATGCAAAACTATTGGTATCCAGGCAAAATAATCCAAATAATATAAATATTAGATTATTTAATTTTTTAAATTTTGCTTCCTTAAACAAAATGCTTGTCATTAGCCATTAATAATTTCAAGAAAAAAATACTTTGATATAGTTGTAGAACACTTTTTAGTTAAACCTTCATTTATTAGTTTATAATCACACATGTCAAAAGTTTAGCACACCATCAATGGTTCTTTCCTCTGGAGGGTGTGGGGAAAATAATCAACGTCCTTTGTTCCTCTTCTTTGTTGGTAGAATTCATTTCCTAGTAATGCAAGATTGCTGTCTCCATTTCCTCACCGGCTCTTAGCCAGAGGCTTCTCTCAAGTGCCAAGGCCATTCTCATTCCTTGCTACATGTCCTTCTCCATCTTCAAGCCATCAACAGCAAGTAGAATCCTTCTCAGGCTTCTCATGCCTGTTCTTCTGCTACCAGCCAGGGAATGCATTCTGTGAAATATATTTTTTGCCAAATAAATAATCACAGTTGTAATATCAGGTGATGGAGATGATGGTGACTATAGCAGTTTGAAACTGTCTATGAATTCCAAAAAGAGATATTGGATTATGTTTGTAAACTGATCTGTTCCTCTTGTCATACTAGATTGTATTAACTTCAGAGGTTTCACTTTTGCTTGATAAAATTATGATTAGGGCTTCGATTGGGCCATGTCAGTAAGACATTGAGTCCCCGCCCCCTTGGTGGGAAGATACTCACAGAGAAGACTGCACAGCAGCAGAGGGAGGTTGGAGCTTTTGGATTCTGGAGCCCTGATAAGTAAACACAAATTAGAAGAACACAGCAGAATAGAGATGGCTCCATAGACACAGCAGAGGTCCAGGGAAGAAAGAGAGCCTGATAGTCTATAGCTGACCTTGTTGAGAGAACAGAGAAACTGAGCCCAGAGAGAGATGAGACTTATCCCAGCCTACAGCTGATATTGGAAGAAGCTGGGACCACAGAGACTTAAGAGGAAGAGGAAGCCTGAACCCTTGTAACATCAGCAACCATCTTGCTCCAACACATGGCAACAGACTTTGGTGAGGGAAGTAATTTGGGCTTTATGGCCTGGTAACTGTAAGCTTCTACCTCAAATAAATACCCTTTATAAAAGCCAACAGATTTCTGGTATTTTGCATCAGCACCCCTTTGTCTGACTAATAAAGAATTTGGTAACAGAAGTGGGATAGTGCTTTTGCAATTACCAAAATGCTGGAATGGTTTTATAAATGGGTAAGGGGTAATTTGTGGAGGAATTGTGAGATGCTTGATAAAAAAGGCCTAGAGTGTTTGAAGAGACTGTTGATAGGAATGTGAACACTAAAGAGACTTTTTTGAGGCCTTAGAAGTAAATGATGAAACTATTATTGGAAACTGGAGAAAAGGCGATCTGTGTAAAGTTGCAGAGAACTTAGTAAGATTAACTCCTTATGTTTTATGGAAGGCAGAATTTGAAAATGGCAAGCCTGGGCATTTAGCTGAAGAACTTTCCAAAGTAAACTCAGAAAATGAGGCTTGGCTTCCCCTTGCAGGTTATAGTAAAATGCTAGATGAGAGAGATAAGCTGAGAACTGAATTGTTGAGTGCAACAAAACCAGAAACTGATTCTGGAAATTCCAAGCCTCTGGCAATCAAGTCCCCCCAATGATAGTGCCCCATTTAAGGACTTAACTAAACTTGGAACTAGTAAATCAGGATTGAAAATGCAGTTATTTCAGAAAGACTTGTAGAAAGTGTTATTGTCTGATGGCTTGGACCCCTGCTTCTTGCATGCTAAACCAATAAGTTTTTTGAGAGTGCTGTATGAACAAAATCATTGGCAGCTTGGACTGAAAAGGACATTGAGGGGAGAGATGGAAGGAGAAATGACTTCAAGAGGAAAACCATGAAAGCTGAGTTCAGAAATTAAGACACCTTGGGCCAAGAGAGGAAACCACACCCATGTGTACAGAAAGGGTGAGTTTGCCCTGGCAGTTGAAGAGGGTGGATGTTCCCACCACTATTCAGAGACAGTTTTGCCACCACAGGGTACAGAGAGGCTGGAGCACATTCCCCAAGGATTAGGGACATTAAGGTCACCACCCATAGGTCTGAGAGGGGTGGGCCTGTCCCCCATAGATTAGGGAAGGCCAGGTTGCCAACTTGCTGCTCTGAGAGGGCAGGGCCTGTATGCCAAAGGTTAGGGAGAATGTTGTCTTCACCTCACTATGCAAGGGGGGTTTTGACTCTAACCCAAAAATTGGGTTAAGTATGGCAATCACCCCAACACTCTTGGAGGGTGAGGTCTGGAGCTCAGTCACCACCCAAATGCTTGATGAGGGTGGAACCAAGAAAATGACTGGTGGGCCAGCCTGTGGAAAGGGTGGGTCCCCAAAAAGCCCCAGAGAGAAGAAACCGTCATCTTGAGAATGACTCTCAGACTTTGGCATCCAATGATGTATGCCCTGCTGGTTTACAGAACTGTCGGGGACTAATACTGTGACCATTGTAGAATTCTGTCTACCACAACAGGGTACTTTCTTTCATATGTACTTAATAGGTACATAATATTTGCATTAGTCAAAGAAATGTTAGTGAGATAGATATTATCTTCATCTTATATATGAGGAAAATATAAAAAATGTAAAAGCTTGCTTAAAGTGACATTAGCAGTAAATGTCAGAATTAGTAGTTAAATTCAGATGTTCTACTTTAGAGCATAATACTTTTTTTTCCATTGCTTAAACCATGTATTTGATATGTTGTATCACTATCTTTCTTGTCTGAAGTTTTTGTTTGTTTATTTGTTTCATCTTCTTTATTTTAGAAAAATTTTATAAATTCACTATTTTTTCTTTAATCATGTTAAAATGTCATTTCATTTTCTTTCACTTAAAAAAATAAAGTGATGAACCCTCACTCATGCATAAAGTGTCTAAATCTGGGTTGATCAACTAGACCATACATTTTGCTTAGTCTAAGCAAGACTTGCCCTGCACCAAAAGTTTCCATTTTTTCTGAAGAGATGTCAGTCATCATTATTATATGATACCCTGTATTAATGTGTCTTTTTGGTGTTTTTAAATATTAACTCTTAATTTGTTTTTCAGCAATTTAACTCTAATGTGGCTAGATGTAATTTTCTTTTTTATTTTCTATTTTCAATTCACTGATTGTCTTAAATCTTTGGGTTGATATATTTTATTAATTTTGGAAAATCCAAAGTATTTTAAAATTCCAGTTTTGTAATCCAAGCATCTGGATCATCAGGTGGGCCTAATTCTATTTACTTTTTACTCTCTTGAAAACATATTACATTTTCTCACTTCTTTGCATCTTTCCTAATTTTTCATTGTATGCTAGAAATTGTATATAAAATAAAAGTAAAGATGAAGAAAATGAAATTTATACATTCAAAAGGCATGTCCTTTCTTCTGTCAAACTGCTTGCATGGGAGGTTGCATTGATCAAATCTATATTTGATCTGGGTCTGGGCTTTGTTGTAGCTATAGATATATTCAGTTTGTTAGTGTCTTCAAATATTTAAGAGAGCTTTCAAGTTTTCCCTTCAGCAGTGCTTGGTATTTAAGTAATGATGAGACTCTGGAGATCTATTTATGGTTTACATCCACCTTTCCAAACAATGAACAAACTCTCTCTGCTTTATACCACAGATCCACTTATAGAGCCAATGGGGAGTTCTCTATGCTCAGCAGTTATGCTCCTGACTTTCTGCTCCTTTCACTTGCCCTGGCCCTGCCCTGCTCTCAGCATACTACCCCCATGTAATTGAAAAAGACATGTAAGAAAGAGTTGTCAGGTGGCTCTAGATCCCTCTGTTGGTAAGGCTCCTTGGGATACTAATCTATCATGCAGGGGCACATATAGCCACAGAATGCTTTTTAGAAGTTCAGCTGTTTTTTCCTTCTCCCCATCTATACCAAATTTCTCTTTTTCCTGCTTTTCCAGTGGAGATAGCAGCAGTGGGTCTCATGTGGTAAAGGCTCGTTTAAGTGGCTTTGCAATCTCTGCTTTCTGTTGAATTTTAAAGGTTTGTTTTTACAGCTTATTCAGTTTGTTCTATTTTTAGGGTGGATGTGACAGTTTTTGTGTTTTGTTTCAACATTTGTGACTTTACATATTCCAATTGGAAGCACAAGATCTGCTAGTAAGTAAAGGTTCAAGTCAGAAAAACACAGAATATATTTCTCAGAGAAACAATGAGTTTTCTATTGCCATTGAATAAAAGCAGTATAGGTTAGTATTGACATTCTCCATATTTATTGAGTGCATACTCTGTCAGACACTGTTGTAAGCATATACATTAAATTATGCATGAACCCTTACATCATTTTTCAAGTGGGGAAAAATATGTAGAATATTTTTCTCAATATTATATGTTTTGTCATTGTCAGATTTCATAGTTGCATATGTTGAGTCTAATTCCCAAGTTGATCTGCCAACATTCTGATTGATCAAAATCTGGAAATTTAAACATCAAATGCCTTTCATATTCCAAATTCACAATACTGCATCTTATTTCTATTGCATTCTTTTTTAACTTATAGAAGGAATATGTCTTAAATAGCTATAGTCAGGTAATACACCTAAAAGCAATCTCAGCTTAATACATTTACATGATTTTATGATTCTATTCCTCTAACAATAATATTACAAAGCTCAAATATTTATCTGCAGTCAACAAAAATCCAGTCAAGTATTTGTGTGTGCCTGCATTAGTTTCATCTCTCCTCCATATTCTAAATATGTATCACAGAGATTGTTCTGATGTTCTTTCACTCTAACACTTTGTTTCCAATAAAATGTCATACTCCTTATCATCTCTATAAATTCCAGTTTCCAAGGATGTCATTTTTTAAAGGTCATTTTCAGATCTGTCACTCTGGATAGATGTATCTTTTTTCTTGAAAAGGCCAAGTTAAGGAGCTTTCATAAAATTATGGTGATTCCATTTCTTTCTTAAATACTCATATACAAAGTCATGGTCAAACTATGTATTGAGGACTGAATCATGCACCCTACAAAAGACATGTTCATCCCTTAATCCACACTCCTGTGGGTGTGAACCCATTTTTAAATAGGACATTTGAAGATGTTGTTATTAAAATGTGACCAAATTGAATCAAGATGGGTCTTAATTCATATGACTGGAAGCCTTTTAAAGAGAGGAAAATTCAGACATAGTCAGTTAAAGAAAGCCACAAGTAGAAAGAAGAAATCAAAACAAGCCAGAAAGAGAAGAGAGATTGACATGTTACAGCAGACTGCCATCACCAGAACACTACTGAGCCTTGGAAAAAGCATGACCTTGCCAACATCTTGATTTTGGGCTTCTAACCTTCAAAACTGTGAGACAATAAATGTTTGTTGTTTAAGCCAACCCATTGTGTGGTATTTGTCATGGCAACTCTAGCAAACTAATCACAAGCCATTTAAGAAACTTAGATATTACCAACGGCTTTGAAACATGAAATATATGAGAAATATTTTCAAAAATTTACTATTTCATAATTTAATTGAGTTCTTTTGTAATTTCCTTGGTGAAACCAAAACAAAGTTCACAAGTCATATCACAATATACCATGAAGCAAACCACTAAGATGTATTTTTAAAAAATGTCACTACAAAATAAGGAATTCTGAAATTTTGTTAAAATAATTATTTAATATATATTTTCTTTTTTTCTCTCTCATGATTATACTTTCACCTCTAGGGATTATATGAGGCAAAAAAGTTTCATCCTGTTGATTCTAATTATGCCCAACTTTGATTAGCCTTATTTATAAGTGCATAATCATTTTATTCTCTAAGATTTATGGTATTTAATATGATTTATTATATTTAAATTACTTTCAAAGTGTAAAAAATTATTTCATCCAGGCTACTAATTCCATTGAGTACTTCACTGGAGAACCTCACCAAAATTGGTTTATATTTACATATTTATGAGTGACATACATATACCTCAGTAATTCAAAGTTGTTCTCATGGCATATCTCTCTCCTCTTAACCATAAACATTAGGTTTTAACTAAATATATAATTGGAAGAATATGTACTTCAGCCAAAGGGTTGCTGATGCAAAGTACCAGAAATCTGTTGGCTTTTTTAAAGGGTATTTATTTGGGGTAAAGTCTTACAGTTATAATGGCCCTAAAGAGTCCAAATCAAGGTTGCTCTCTCACCAGAGTCAGTTGCCACGTGTTGAAGCAAGATGATTGCTGACCTCTGCCTGGTCTCTCCTTCCGGGGCTTCCTTTTCCTCTTGAAAATCCATGGGCTCAGGTTCTTCTTGACCTCAGCTATAAGCTGGCATAGGGCTCATTATTAGGTGAATGGCTCATGTCTCTTCCCGGGTCTGCAGGAGCAAAATTCTCTCCTCTGCCGTGAATATGGCTCATCTCTCACTGGGCTTTAGCTGTTTGAGCCTTCTTTTCTCTGGCATCTATGGAGTTCTCTCTCTTCCTGTGTCTTCTTCTGTGCCTTCTTGAGTGGCCATCCAAGTCCACCAAGGGAGTGGGGACTTAGCTTGAGTTACACCCTACTGACGTGGTCAAATCAAAGCCCTAATCTTAACAAGTAATTTAATCAAGACATGTCAGCTAAATCTAATACACCCAGAAGAACAGAACAGTTTACAAACATAATCCTTATCTTTTTTGCAGTTCAAAACTAATCTCAAACTACCACATGTACAATATCTGTGGTTGGTAGAATTCTAAGATGGTCACCAAGATTCCTGGCCAGTGGTTATTCAATCAAATATTAATATAGGTACTGACATAAAGGAATTTTGCAGTTATAGTAAAGTTTAATAATCAGTTGACCTAAGGATAGAGAGATAATCTGAGTGTGCCTAATGTAATCACATGAGCCCATCACAAGCAGAGTTTTCTCCTTCTGGTAGTAGAAGAAGTCAGAGATATTTGAAGCTTGAAAAGGATTTGATATTCTGCTGCTGGCTTTGGAAATGGAAGGAGCTGTGTGCAAGCTCCGGAGAGTAGCCTCCAGGTGTTGAGAGCAACCCCTCATGACGGCTGGTAAAGCAAAAGGGACTTCAGTCCTACAACTGCAGAACTGAGTTCTGTGAACAACTTGAATGAACTTGAAAGTGTATTCTTACCCAGGACCAGCAGATCAGAGCCCATCCTGGCTGACACTTTTATTTTAGACTTATGAAATACTAAGTAGAGAAACAGTAAAGCCCATCTAGATTTCTGACTCAATAAACTGTGAGATGATAAATGGGTATTGTTTTAGGCTCTGAAGATTTGGTAATTTGTTAAGCAGCAATAGAAAACCAAAGCAACATTTAATTTAATTACTGTGTTAAAGTGAAGAGCAAACTAACAAGTAATATTTAGAAATTTTGTCAGTTCTTCCATCAGTTCATTGGAATTTTGTAACACTTGTGCTCTTTGCTTCTAGTTTTCTGAATGTTTCAGGGATGGAATATAGATTCTAATAAGATTAAGCTGGAATGTTCCAGATGCAATGAAAACCATTTTGATCTTTCATCATCTCTGTTTTTTTTAAAAATTTTCCAGCATAATGTTCAATTCATCTCATATATTATAACTGCTAGCTCCTGAAATCATAAAATAGACACTTTTATTTAACTTCTAAATTACATAATTAAAAATCGTTTATTCTCCTACTAGAACCTGCCAGGCACTGCAGTAGACAATGGATTTATAATGTTGAACATGGAAGATGCAGTCCTGAATTATGTTTTTCAGTGAAGTTATTAATCCATAAATATGTAAGTATAAATTTGTAAAATACTATGAAGAAAAGACACACTCCTGTGAAACTATATATTATTCAATTTTTCCTAGTTTGCAGTACCAGGAAAAGCTTCTCTGAGTCAATTATTGAGCTGAGATTGGAAAGGTGAGAAAGAACTGTGTTGGTAAAGAAGAGGAGAAAATAATTTCTGGCAGAGAGAACAACATGTGTAAAGCTTAGTGGAAAGAAGAAACATAGTTCCTTTAAGAAAGTAGAAGAAGGCCATTGGGCTGGAGTGGTGACAATATGCCTAAGAGTTCCAAGCAGGAGCCTGATGATAGGATATTGGGGGTTTTGTTAAGAATTTTGGTGCTCAGCTTAAACAAAATGGAAGTCATGAGGTGAGTATGAATTATTTTGGTATAATCACACTGCCAGTTTGAAAAAGCTGCTTTTGTTTCTAATTTGAGAATATTATATGGGTCTGGTTAGAAAAATGGAAGAGAAAAGAAATTGAATTAGTCTAGGCAGGAAATGATGTTCAGTTGGACTAAGGCAGTGACGGTGAAAATAGAAAAAAATGTAGTTAAATTTTAGAGCTAATTGAAATGACTGTGACTTTTTTGATAGACTGAATATGGAAACTGAGGGAATTCTTAAAGGTAATTTCTAAGGAGTGGGTGTAGCTCAGTTAGTTGAATACCTGTTTCCCACTTATGAGGTCCCAGGTTCAATCCCTGTTGCCTCCTAAAAAAATAAAATATAAAAATAAAAAAACTCCTAGATTTAGTTTTTGAAGAACTGGGTGTATAGGGATAACATTTTCTGAGACACAAAACATGGGAAAGGATCTGATTTGTAAAGAAAAATAATGAAATTGTTTGGACATTGAATTTTCTGTTTTTTTGGGGGGAGGGGGGAACAGCACAATAAAACATCAAATAGTGAGTTAGGCATCTTGTTCAGGATTTTAGACAAGAGCAGAAAGTTGGAGATATGAATATGGAAGTTGCTGACACGTGTATAATTATTTGAGACTATATACATAAATGAGAAACTAGAGTCAGGGAAAGAATATATGGAGATAAGAGGACTTGGGAATGCTGTTGAGGTACTCCCGGTGTTTAATGACAGGATAAAGGATGAGACTTATAAAGAATTGACAAAGACGTGGCAGGAAATCCAAGAGAATGTGAGTCATGGAAAACAAATGAAGATCATGCTACAGAAAGAAGCGGCAGGTATACATTGTTAAATATTTTTTGATAGTTCAAGTGAGATGAAGACCAAAATATGATGAGAGATGAAGAAAACAGTGTCATGGGTGATTACAGCAAAAACTTTGTCCTGTAGAGTGAGGGAGGGAAAAAATCATCGCAGATGGAGCGAGGAGCGTTTAGGGAGGAGAAAGATTTCAGTGAATAGTTTCTTTCTTTTGGATAATTGGTTGTGAAAATCTGCAGAGAAATTGGGCAGTAACTAGAGTGAGATGTGAAGCTGAAAATGGCTTTCTTTTTTTAAGATAAGCAGAATTTCAAAACACTTAAATGTTGGAAAGGATCTAGGGATCCCATATTCTAAAGGAGATATTGAACATAGACAATAGAGAAGTAATAATTAATTCCTTAGTTATCTTGAGAATTGAACTGGAGAAGATTAAGATTAAGATGACATAAGCATTTCCTTTATTATTATAGAAGTAATGGAGTCAAAACTGGTGTGGAATGTGGGAAACTGGGAAGTTTGTTAGTGATAGGCTTAGGGATTTTCACTCTGCTGCTTGTGATGGCAGTAATACATTTGTAAAGAGATGAACAGGTTTCAGATATTCAGAGATGAGAGTCCATTTGGATTGATGGTCATATATAAATAGTGACAATTTACCATTACATTGGACTTTTTCCAGCTGCCCTCATATATTCAGTACAAGCACAGACGGGGTGATGAGAAAGATAGGAGCAAAGGAATTCACAAATTGGGCAGAGGTGGTGGTGTTGCAATCATGAGTGCACGATCTAAGTTAGATGGGGGTGGAGGAGCTTCATAAAGCGGAAGGCTTGTGGATAGAAAGACAGTAAAGACTTCTGTTTCCAGAGTTCCCAATGAAAGAGAATCATAATGAAGGAGAGTTACTGTAGTCCACAATCAGAACTGACTGTTTGATTCCACAATAGTAGAGAAAGTTGGGAGTTTATTGGCTGTTTTAGATAGTAAATTTTCTGTACATGTATAAAGACCTAAACCACATTGTAATGTGTTTAAGACTTGGAGCCGAGGAGGTGGAAATATCAAGTTTTAAAATACTGGTGGTTGATGAAAGGAATGATGTGGTAATGAGTTTAAAGATAGGATTTCTGAATGAAATTTTTTAAAATGGGGAAACATAAATGTGCTTTTGGAATGAGATAGATATATCTATATCATATATATATATATGATGGAAACCTTAAAAATGTATGAAAAGCATAGATAACATCTCCCTAGAGTGGCCAAGAAAAATGGGATAAAGATCACAGGTGGTAGGTTTAGGTTTGCTGAGGAATGTGGTAAAATCTTTCTCCAGAAGAAACCAAAGGAAAAAAGTAAGAGTGAATGCACAAATAGAACATTTGTGGAGGAAAGAGAATGAGAAGTTATCAGCCACAGTTTCTCATTTCATGTAGTGGAACTCTGTGGAATGTGGGAAGCTCAAAGATAAGATTCACAGCTTGAAGATTATGATAGCTTGGCCAGTAAATTGAGGTTTATGTTCAACGTTAGAGCAATTTTACATTATGGTGACATCTCATTTATCTGGAATGCAGAAGAACGGACGTTAACTCTATCTCAGAAATGGCAAGAGCCATTATCCCTCATACTTAACTGGCTAGATTGTATTATTTCTGGTAGAGATCTAAGCAGAAGAGGAAAAGAAAAAACACAGTTTTAAAAAATTTTAAAAATAGCAGCTACCACAACAAAAAAGAATCCCTCACGCGTTTATGGAATCTGTAGGACTGGAGAGGTCAGCTAGTCCAAGCATTTGCCTACTTTAAGCATGCCTCATTATACCCCCAAGGCAGGGAAAGAAGTCTCCTCAAACATTTCTTTTGGGCTCATACCCTAACCATGGCCTTTGATTTCTGATTACCATGATGGCAAAATGGCAAGTGAGACAGATTCTAAGAAAATTTGAACCAAGAGAAAATGAGGAAGTTTCTTTCTAAAGCTTAAAGTGGAAATCTAAGTCATCTACCTCTTCTGACCTCTCCCCTGACATAACTCTAGATTCATTACAGTATTTACAGATGGAAGTGTCAACATGGCAATGTGCTAAGTTCTGGCAGTTAATTGCACTGTCATAAGTGCTAAGTTGATGAAACGTCTGTGTGCTTTGGAAGTCCAAAAGAGAAGTATTTTGTGTTTAAAAACATTTAAATAGAAAGACGCCTGACTGTAAAAGTTTCTTTACTTGTTTGTATCCTGTTAAATTCGAATTCTCTGAGGGAAAATACTTGGCCCAGCTTTTACTATTATGTCTCCAAGAGCTAGCAATATGTGTGTCACATGTCACTGCTCAATCAATGGGCAAGGACTATTGATACAATACTAAATACTGTCCACAAAGTTTTAAACTATAAGCTCATTTAATCCTCAAAACAACTTTATGACGGAAGTACTATTATTATCTTCATTTTACTGTCTTTGGAACGAAAACACTTAGAGCTTAGGGACTTGCTTGTGTCATACAGAAAGTAAGGGTTCCCTCATTTTGCTTCTTGCCTCTCCTTTCAACCACACAGCATCTCATCCCCCAGAGCCTCTCCACATGTCTCAGGCATCTCACTTCATGGTGGTCTCAGGGTGGTTGTACTTCTCATCTGGCAGCTGCCTTCCAAAAAGACAAAGGCAGACATTCCAGTACTTTTACAGGCAACATCCAGAACTGGCACAATGTGACTCCTACTGCACTTTGCTGGCCAAAGTGGCCACAGACCAGCCCAGATTCAAGAAGAGGGAAAATAGACCCCATACCTTTCTCAAAGTTACTGTCGTTTTTGATCTGTCACAAACGTTAAGAACTTGCCCTATGTTACACAGCTATTAAATAGAAGAACAAAAACTTGGGCCAAGGTTTTTTTACTTCAATTCACTGCTCTTCTCAATAGACTAAACATATTGGTAATATTTCCCATCAAAAATATATTTTTTCCCACCTCACTGTTGATAATTATGTACAATATAATTAATAAAATTATCTATTTTGTCTTGATTTTCTTAAACTTTCTTTCCTTTAATTTATATGTGTCCTCTTCCAAACAGCCCAATGCCAGGGGACTCATGTCATCAACCTGTTACTTTTCTCATTGTGCTTAGAGTATAATAGAATATGGTATAGTATAGTGTAGTGTAGTATATGCATTTGCTACACACACGTGTATACACTTGTATACTCCATATATAGTGATTTTAATAGCATTTTATATATATTCTTCTACATCTTATTTTTACTTTACTCAACAATACTCTGTGTAAATCGATCCATTTTCTGGTAAATTTCTGGTAAATTTTTAATTAATTATTTTTAAAAACTACATAGTACTCTATATTGCATATGTACCAGAACTTATTCAAGCATAACCTAATGAAGCATTGACTTTATTTTAATTTCCTAGCTTTGTTTCCTTGCTTGTTTTTCAATCACTACAAATGATGTTTCAATAAACATCCTTTGCATAGGCTAAACCCACTTGGTTTTACAAGTTGTTTTCTGAATTAGGCTTCCTGCCCAGGGATTGAGTGGAAGTTGAAATCCAGCCTGTGTTCTATTCTGTAAACCATGAGCTGGCATGTGGCTACATCTGCCCAAGGGGTGCCATTTTCTAACTGCCTCCAAAGTTAGAGCCAATTGTTTTACCTATGGATGGTAGGCAGAATAATGCTCCCTCAAAGATGCCTAGGCCCTACGCCTTGGGACCTGTTAATATGTTACCTTACATGGAAAAAAAGGAATATTTGGGTGGAATTAAAGTTGCTAATCACTGATTTTAAAATAGGGAGATTATCCTGGAATATGTGGAATGGCCCAATGTTACTGCAAGGGTCATTAAAAGTGGAAGAGTGAGGCTGATGAAGAGAGGGAGAGGAATATCAGACTATAGAAGAAAGGAACAGAGAAATGCAACCACACTGGCTTTGAAGATGGAAGAGGGAATGTGGGTAGCCACAAGGAGCTGGAGAAGGCAAAGAAACAAATTCTCCCCAGGAGCCTTCAAACATTAACGCAGTCCTGCCAGCACCTTGCGTTTAGCCCACTGAGACCTATCAGATTTCTAAGCCACAGAACTGTATTGTTTTTTCATTGTTTTACATCACTATGTTTGTGTTAAGGTGTCCTGGCAGCAATAGAAAACTAATACAATGAATCTATCTTGCAATTATGTAGACATTGCTCCCAACAAATTTACAAGACTCCTGATGGAAATATTTCCCTAAAGAACTGTGTTAAGGGAACTGGAAGTCCATCCATAGTTCACTGATATTAAAAAGATTATCTAGAAGACCTGAAACTGTTGGAGTAGGATTGGAATGAGAACCCCCACTTCTGCACCACAGCCTTCAGACAATCACTCATCTCCTTGTGTCAGGATTGTGAGAATTCATTTGGTAGGGAACTCTTTATCTAACCCAAGAGTAAATAATTAAATGTTTCTTGATTCATAGTTTTCTTATCTCCCCATGATGTTAAAAACCCTGATTAGTTTAAGATAAAACTATGCCATTTTTCTTCTTTTTACATGTATTTCATCCCTCCCCTATTCATGTCTTGCTTACTGTAAAATGGATCATTCAACAAATTTAGCTATTGTGAAGTATGATAACATATTTAGTTATTTTGTTAATGGAACATTATCACTTAGATTATAAAACTTCCTAAGCAGACTGATCTTTCTTTAGAGAATAGAGAGCAATAAGTAGTGATTTTGTAACTTAGAAAATAAAATATCAGCCTTTATTTCTGACATTAATTAAAACTAGAGCATATCAGCATATTATATATTTGCATCTGGGTTATTTGGAGTGTTGATTAGCAAACAACAACAACAAATACTGACCTACATCTTCCTGTATAAATATTTTAAGAGTAAAGGAATAGAAGATGGATTCATTTATTTAAAAATATTTACAATGAAGTCAATTCTTAGGTGGCAGAAAGAGAAAAATATAAAACTGTGATAATCTTTGTTTTCTGGAATGAGTTTTACACAATAGATAACATAAACTACATGATGCCCATATAATTAAAAGTGCCAAATTTGCCTCAAAATCTGAAGAAGAAGATTATATATTTTTGCAGTGTTTCTAGAGAAAACCAATGTGTAAGGAGTAGCATGTTTAATTTATTTTTGAGCATGCAGATTAAATGTCTAAATAGCATATCCTGAGAATTAAAGCACAGTAGTTTCCATGGACACCTGATTTAATGACTAGGAAGGAAAAATATGTTCTAAAATTCATAGGTGCTACATGTCTAATAGGTGTCTGACTGATGATTCAATTAAAAACATTGTCTTCTTATTTCTTTCTTTAAAATACAATAAATATTTTGTGAAGTGTTAATATTGAGATACCTTTATAAACTTTGTATTTTTAATTGTATATGTGTGATGTGTGTCTGTCTATATGAGGTGTTTATATGTATGACTATGACACCTTATTAGGTATTTTGAACATAACACTGAAATTAACAGTGGAATCATAAAATATCACAATAATTGGTACTAGCATCACATATGAGCTTTTAGAAGTAAAATTGGTACATAGTTTTCTTCATGCTTGAATTCAGAACTCTTAATCTTTTTTTTTTTTAAGATTTATTTCATTTATTTATTTCTCCCCACCCACTAGTTGTTTGCACTTGCTCTGGCTGTCTTCCTTGTTTCCTTAGGAAGCACTGGGAACTGAACCCAGGACCTCCCATGTGGGAGGGAGGCATTTAATCATTTGAGCCACCTCCGCTCCCTACTTTTTGTTGTGTCTTTCATTATGTTTTCCTCATTTCTCTTGTTGAGTCATTTTGTTGCATCAGCTCACCACGCCTGCCCATGGCGCCAGCTCACTGTCTTCTTTAGGAGGCACCAGGAACCGAACCAGGGACCTCCCATGTGGTAGATGGGAGCCCAATCACTTGAGCCATATCTGCTTCCCAGAATTCCTAATCTTTTAAGAAATCTTACAGTTATTAATCAATATATTCAGTTAAAACTGAGGACATGATCTGAGAGTGAAATATATTATTCTTTAAAAATGTAAATATAATATGAGCCTATTATTTAGATTTAATATTTCTATATAGTAGATTTCATAGTTGTTTACTAAAAGATACTTGGTATACAATCTAGGTATGTTTATCCAATCTGTAAAAAAAAATCAAGGTTCAGAAAGGTTATTTGACTTTTCCAAGTTTAACATATAGAAATGTTTACAAAGAATTTATTTACTATATCTCATTAATTTTGTATGTGAACCTACCTTTAAGCAAAATTAATATAAGAAGTATTGGTATGAATATAAAGTTTAGAGAATTGTTGTGTACTCTTGAACACTTATACATGTATAAGAATTAATGATATATATATATTTTTTTAGTCACACAAACTATTATATTGTTTCAGGTACATCTCTTTTTTATTCAGGTGCATCTTTTATTAGATCCATTATTTTGTTGTTGTTGTTTTGAGTTTTTTTGTTTGTTGTTTTTTTTGAGATCCATTATTTTTTAACTCATTGAAATATGAATTTTATTTCTTTCTAATATTTGAGAATGATTCTATAGTTTCTGAGAATATCATACTATTTTCTTGTGATTAACCTTTTAATAAATATTTTATAAGCATTTGAATTCCAAAATAGCAAAGTGTTTATGTGTGTGTTTGTTTAGGAATGACAACATAAATATATTAGCATGGAGAGAATTTGTATTTAGGTAACATTGACTAAGGATCTTAAGCAATCACACACTAATGCTTAATCAAAAGTTTTGTATAATTCAAAGCAAATACTTAGATTCCAGTCTCAAAGCACACAGGACCATTTGAAACCAAATCTTTCAGAATCCCACGTCTGGATAACTTGAGAATTCATGGTCAGGGGAAAATGTGAATCGCATTTAGGAATTAAAACATATTCTTTAGGGCTCATAACTGTCCAAACCCAAAGTAAATAGACCTCCAAATATGGTTGATAGGCTGAAAAAGAGTCTAGAAACAGCAACATGCAAATTAACTGATATCTAGAGATACGAAGCTACTAACTAAGAATGGAAGACAACTGATATATTAATCCAGTTATATAAGTGTATCTATCCTAATAAGGAATTAACATTTAAAGCAATATTATTTCAATTAAATTGTTAAATTGTGAGGAATAATTTCTAGAGTCATAATATTAAAACACCAAAACACTCACCCTACCACAAAACTTCAAAGAACAAAGTTAGCTTATGACCTTTGTAATTAACCAAGATTATTTATGCAAATTATTTATTATTTTAAAAACTATGCAATTTTGATATCCTGTAAAATATTCCATTTGAATAAAATTATTAAAATACATAATCTCCTTTCAACCATCTTGGCAATATATAGCATTTTATATTTACTTTCTTGTATTTTACTTATATTTGAATTATTCAGGTTGAAGCTTTCAGAAGACAGTGACATGATTCATAAAAAATCATCTTCCACTGTTTAACAGAGAGCCAAGTGTATTGTAGTTTAATCAAATAACATGTATTGGTGAATGAAAGGATTAATGAATTAATGTTCACATTTACTGCCACAATTTGGGAGTAGTAGACAATTTCTGGAGTGGATGATGATTACCAGTCACTCTTCTGTTACCTCTATCCCCAAATTGAAGGTGAAATTTGCTACAAAGATGTTAAGTTTAGTAGTTGGACAGGCAAATACATTTATTCAAGGGGTAAAGTGATGTTTTGCTTATGCTCCAGCATCATGCATTTATATGACTAGTAAATGAAACAGTGACCAGAGAAATTCAAAAGGCAAACTTAGACCTAACACACATCATCCTCCAGGCATGTATCCTTTGACAACGTCCTGAAGAATTTGTCCTACTCACAGTCGGTGCACATATGGGCCTATTTTGTTGTTAGCTCCTTGATTTTTCAGAATGAAGTATGTGGCTGCAGGGTACAGCCAGCTGATTCTGGGAGAATGGCCAGAGGAAAATAAAATTTCCATCATGAGGTCTATTGCTAGTGCATCCCCAGATGTTAAAAAGGCTTTCTTAGTTGAAACTTTTCTTAGAGTCAGTCTTATGCTATTCGCCTCTAAATTTGATTTTCTACACTAAATGTATATTTACACAGTAAGTAATATTGCAACTACTTGTGAATGAGATTTTCTTCTGAGAAAAATTAAGGAATACCCAATCTGGAAGCACAGGCTTCCAATGTGCAAATTTTATCCATGAAGGAAAAAAACTGCTTGTTTAAAAATATGTGCTACAGAGGATTTTTAGGGCAGTGAAATTGTTCTGTATAATACTGTAATGGTAGATAACATTACATTAGGCATTTATCAAAACTCATAGAACTCTGCAACTCTAAGAGTGAACCTTAATGTAAACTATGGACTTTAATAATAATGTATCAATGTAGGCTCACCAATTGTAACAAATGTATGACACTAAGGCAAGATGTTAATAATAAGGGAAATGTGAAGAGTATGTTCCCATACGGGAACTTTCTGTACTGACTGCACAATTTTCTGTAAACCAAACTACTCTAGAAAATGAAGCCTATTAATTTTAAAAGGTAGCATAATAAAATTATGTGCTATATTTTATTAGCTAAATATTATGGATGTTTATTGCAAGTGTGCTCTTCTAATTGTTGACTTTGGTAGAATTCTCTCATTAAAAATAATCTAGCATGGCCACAGATGTAGAGAATTTAAATTTGTATATGGGCTTCAACCTCTAATTAGTGCCAAGATGGTGTTTGTGACACAGCACATTCATATTAACGGGATGCAAGATATTTAATTTTGAGATGAGCGCTTGTGTAGAAAATGTGACATGTACAAGCTACAACCCTGATGGGCCATTTGCAATCAAAAAGAAAACTTCCAAGCATGATGGTCAGCCTTCCGCTGAGAAATGCATGTGGTTAATGCATGTTCCTTCTGAGAAACGTTATGAGAAGTGGTAGGAGGATAGAGCTCAGGCTTTTATGGCTAATTGCTAAATAAGTGGTCCCTCCAGTTTGGAATCCACATATGAATATCTTTCCTGACAGTCTCATGCAAAGTATTGTTGAATTACACAGTTCTCCAAGACTACTCATGAGTCATTAAAGAGTGTCAGATTCTTGCCTGAAACTAGTCATAGCTATCAAAGCAAATAAATTACTGGAACACAGTATTCTGTAGGGAATGAAAAAGCCATGTAATTCATGCAGCCCTGCTTCCACTCAAATCTATATCAAATTGATGGTTTGATGTGTGTGCTATAATTCAAACATAGAAATAAATATTTAAAGATAGCGTCTATAGTCACTAAGAAGAAAAGAGAAATTATTTCTCTTATCAGTGTAGCATATAAAGTATGCTATAATGAAATAAAAAGTCATAAGAAAATTGAAGACCTGAACATGATTAAACTATGACTATATTCCGTGATCTCTTAGCTTCTATGTTCTGCAGTATCCTTGGACTTCAACAAAAAATATTTCCCATAGAAATAATACAGACATGGGAAGCGGGTGTGGCTCAGTGGACAGAGCCCCCGTTTACCATATGGGAGGCCCGGGTTCGCATCCCGAGGCCTCCTTGTGAGGGCACGCCGGCCTGAGCGGTGCGGTGGGCTGAAGCAGCAACCTCACGGCCGGAAGCAGGTGTGGCGCAATGGACAGAGCACCCGTTTACCATATGAGAGGCCCCGGGTTCGCTTCCCGGCGCTTCCTTGTGAGGGCAGGCCGGCTCACGCGGCGCCGTGGGCTGATGCGGCAAGGCCTCACAGCAAGGGGGAGATAAGCAGACACAGAGAAGACACGCAGCGAATGGACACAGCAGCTCAAGCAGCAAAGGGGGAATAAATAAATAAAATAAATAAATCTTTAAATAAATAAATAAATAGATAAATGTGAAAAGTAAAGACAAAAATTTCTTGGAAGATAATACAGAAGAATATGCTTACGTTTTCAAATTAGA
>JAQZBX010042493.1:0-21992 GCA_029593785.1 Cabassous unicinctus
GCTACGTGTCCAGCGTGCCTCTGTCCCCCTCGTCTGCGGGCCTGGGCCCCGGCGCTTGGCGGCAGCTGTGCGTGTGGCCCGCTGGGGTCGCTGCAAGACCCCGTAGGGGTGCTGGTTTGGACAGCTCGGTGCGGGGCAGCCAGTGAACGTGGAGAAGACGTTCCAGCCCCGAGGGCTCTATCCTAGAAGCTGCTGGTGGTGCCATCGGTGAAGTGAAACCAAGTTACACTGAACAGAAACTTGATTTCTGACTTTCTGACTTATGAAGGAGTGAAGGTGGATGGAAGGTGAGACTTCTCAAGCAGAAATGCCGTGTAAAACTAACTGGAAATGGGAAAAGCCCCTGGGACACTCACTCCTGTTTTAACCAGGGCCTGCCTGGCCGTTCCCAGTACAAATTCTAGGAGCTCTGACAGGTCCAAATACTGTGAACTTGGAGGATTGTTCTCCATGCCCTCAGCTCCGGTCACGTTTAGGCTCTGGTGTTAGGTTCCGGAAGGGAAGTTGCTCTACTGTGCAGGATGCCTGCCTTGAGACAAGCACCCTCCGGGGAGTGGCCGGGGCTGGGCGAGCGTGCGGAGCGTTCTCTGCGTCGCACGCCCCCCCGTTGGCTGGCCTGAGGGCTCGTGGGATGGCAAGAGCAGGCGTGGTCACGCTGGTGTCAGGGTTGGGAGGAGGTGGAGGGCACGAGAGGCGCAGGGCGGTGGAAGCCACAGGCGGTGGTGCCTGCTGTGTGCTACGTGCCGGCGGTGCTGACGGATGCAGAAGACGTGGGCGCTTTGTGTCAAAGAAGCTGTTAATGTCTCCTTCACCCCTTGAACTATTAAATGACAGAATTATTAGAAGGAAAAAATTTTCAAGCATAAGACAATTGGGCACTTTTTAAAAAAATTCACTTTGAGAATGAACTGCTGAGTGGCCGTTACCTTCCTCGCACACTTCTGAGAGCTCTTCCACCTGGAAATCGGAGGTTCCCAGCCGCACGGCTGCTGGGTCAGTGGTAAAGCTGCTGCTGCTGTGTGTTGAGGTGCCCGGAAGGGCCTCTTAGGGTTCTTCGTGGGAAATTGAAAGGGTCAGTGAGAACAAAGATCCTTTTCTTCCTCAGCTCTGAGCCTGTCACTGTGGGTGTCTGACCCCGTTGGCCTGAGACGGAGGACCACGAGGGGCCACTGTCTCCATGTGGGCTCGCTGTTCACGGTCAGCTCTGGACCTGGCACCGTCCACAGCAGCACCCAGGCCCAGAGCAGGTGTCGATTTCTGAATAAGGAGCCTGAGAACCCTGACTATTTCCTCTTGTGCTCAGCAGCTGAGGAGTTTGTTGTTTCCCCTCACAGGGTAAGGAGGTGAACGCTTGCATCTAGGAGGCCACTACAGTTTCCCCAACATTCCTCTAACAGTTTGCAGTCTAGAAATGACATGAAACGTGTGACCTGCCCACTGGGTTTGGATTGGAGGGGAAGTGTACCAGCCAGGGCCAGCAGACAACCACCGTGTGTGCGTGCGCAGGCACCTGTGGGCGTGAGCGTGAGAGCACGCTGACCTGGCAGCTGCTCTGTGGCGTGACACGCGTGCAGGAAGTATTTTCATGGGTAGACAAGGACAGTCGTTGATTTTTTACATTTAGGCCACTGTTTGATTTTTTCACTTTATTTTGTTCATTTAATAATTGAAAATATAAACAATTTAAAAAGTAAACACAGATGAATAAGTACATATATTTCTCAATTAAATGTAAAGGCCATTGTTTCTTGTTGAAACAATGACCCCAAAGTAAAACCAAAAAGAAAAGCTTGTCAAGTGCCGGTGGACGCGCCGGCCTCTGGGGCTGCAGCTCCTCTGCTCTGCTGCTGCCTGCCATCCCCACCTCCAGCCCACGCGCGGCCCTCGGTGCTGCGTGGAGGGACCCCGTGCCTAGCGGTGTAGGTTGGCCGGAGCGCCGACGACAGTGTCCATTGGGTGAGGACGCTCCGCATCGCGTGTAGATGTAGTTTCAAAAGGAGAGTTTTGGGACAGTAAGGGTGTGGCCACCACCCAGGAACAGCCTCCCCATCTGCTGATGGGTGCGTTTCTCCCCAGAGTGAGACGGACGTGGACAAAAGAAACGGCCCCCAGGCGCTCCGGCTAGCCGCGGTGCCGAGGCCCTGTCCGCGGCCCTGAGAGCCCTGCGTGGAGCAGGCCCTGCTGCTGGGAGGCGTGCTGAGCTGGGGAGGAGAGCGCTGGCTTCCTAGGAGCAGGCCGCGATTCACCGGGGGGGGCTCTTTTCAGCTGTGTTCTGTTTGGGGTGACGCTCACCTGGCACCTGAGTTGAGTCCCTGACGCACCCCTGGGGAGGATCTGCCCGAGGAGGAGACGATCCGTGGTCAGGACGTGTCCGGCCAAGAGGCCAGTCAGCAGGAAGGAAGTGGAGTGAAAGCCTTTGTAGCAGAAGCTGAGGGGGAAAGAGTTTAGCTTGGTTTTCTCCATTGTCTTAAAGGGAAATTACGATTAAAGTCAAGCGAGGCTTCCGAGGTTCCTTAGATGAGTCATCTACTGGGTGATCATTGTTTTCACTTTTCCCGAACAAAGCTGGCCCTTGGAAGGGTGAGCAAGTGTGACCGAGGGCGGCGCGGCGCTGGGAGGGCAGGAGGCGGGCTGGGGCGGGCTGCAGTCACGGCCTCGTGGGCTTCGCTCTGTGTCCACTGGCCGCGTGATCTCGGGCGCGTGTTAGCCCCTGAGGCTCCGTCTCCTCACGGCAGGGGGAGCTGGGAGTTGCAGACAGGGTGACCCTAGGCCAGTACCTGGGCCGGAGCTGGAGCTGCTGGTGTTGCGCTGGACCGAGGCCCCCAGCTGGCCCTGCCGCTGCTGCCACCAACGGCCCTGGCGGTCACACTCACCGTCCGGGGCTCGGGGTCCTTGTTGCTCACGTTTGGGCTAAATGCTTGGCCGGTGGGGCCTCCCCAATAACCAGGCTCGTACGGGTGTGACTGAGGCTGAGCGTGCCTGGCGCTTGACTTTTTGCCTTTGGGCTCTGCACTCAGCCGGGGCGCCTTCAAAGAGGACACGCTCTCCGCAGGTGCCAGGCTCGAAGTCGGGGCACCACGTCCTCCTGACACGGAGGCGATGGCCGGCGGCCCCTCTGGCGGGTGAGGTCTCGCCAATGTGCAGGCTGGACGCTGCGGCTCAGCTCCTGTCTGCAGCGGCTGCATGGGCTACGTGCTGCCTCTGCCTGCCCCGCTGCTGGGACGGGCGCCACGCAACGGGAATTGCTTCGCGGAGGCTGGAGGGCTGGCGGCCGGCCTCCTCCAGGGGTCGGCGGTGTCTGGCCAGCTGGCAGTCGTGGGGCTCCTTGGCTTCCTCGCAGGTGGTGCCCCCACCCTCCTCCCTGGCCCCCACTTCTGACGCCCTCCCGTGGCTTTCTCTTTCTCAGCCCCCTCAGTTAGTGGGAGCACGCCTGAACTGAAAACGACCCCCTCCAGAGGGCTTGTTTGCCCTGGGTGCACAGCCAGGGGAGTGCACCCTCAGATTACGAGCACGCAGGGGGGTGGCAGGGAGGAGTCCCTTACTGAAAATCCTGGGGTGCTGCTTCCTTTTTCCTTACGAGGAGGACTGGATTCAGGAAGAGGTCAACTTTTAGAGAGAAGCCCTGTGGTTGAAGGAGCAGCGGATGTTTGGTTTCTAGAAAGCCCTGGAGCAGAGAGCTCAGCTCTGGGCTCCGAGGACCCTCCCTGCGGGTGAGGCCCTGGGACAGGCTTGCGGCCCTGTGGCAGCAGCGGGGTGGACGTTGGCGTGATGGCACGCCCGGGGCTGGACGCTGGCCTCGGCACAGGCAGACCGCAGCTGTGTGCTGAGCTCAGGGAGGAAGGAGGGGTGGGGCGGGGGCAGCGCTCGCTGGGAGCTGGTCCCTTCCCCGCTGGGGCCACGAGTGGGAGCAGGTGGCCCTGAGCTCGGGTGCCTGGGGCCCCGGCCCTGCGTGAGGCCTTGTGGCCAGAACGGACAGGCTGGGCCGGCCCCGGCAGCTGGCCTCCGGGCTGACGGGAGAGCCACCTGTCGGGCCTCTCCTCGTTTTGCCCGGCTTTCCCTGCTGGGCAGGTGCGTTCACCTTCTGGCACTCTCTGCACAGATGCCCCTTGGGGTGGAGAGAGCTGGCCTCACGCTGTGCTTCTCCGCGGCTCACGGCAGCCAGAGATGCTGGGGCTGCAGGCACAGCCCTGATTTTGGACTCCGGAGCCGGGGTCCACCATACCCTGTTCTGATTCAATTCCTCAAGATCCGCCTTCCAGGAGGAGCGTGTGGCAGAAGGTGCCAGAGAGCGTCTCGGTGTCGGCCAGGACGCTGTCGTGACGGTGGGGGGCAGATGGCTTGCGCGTCCGGGGGTGCCTGAGGTGCCAGTGGGTGCCTGAGCCATGCACCACGCCCACCAGGAAGCCAGTAACGCACTTAGTACTGTCCCGCGGCCTTTTCTGCGGCGTCCGTGCTCTCTCGGGGGTCACAAGCCTTGGGGTGAGGGCCCTTGGTGAATGTCCGCAGGGAGCGGCCCCGCCCCCCGCTTCCTGCCAGGTGGCGTTTTGACCCTGTGCTGGGTGGTCTCCCTGGGAAGATGGGACCGTACATTACTGCTGACGCGCACCTCAGATGTGTTTCCAAAGCCGTCCTCCAGGCTGCGGGGAGCGTGGGAGGGGCGGCCTCTGCCTCTGCCTCTGCCACTGCCCGGTCAGATGCTCCCTACCGCCAGGGGTCGCGGCAAGCGAGAACGGCCCCTGAGAGCCAGCCTGTCTCATCAAGTGTTCTGTACTTTTTTGAAAAATTAAATTATGGGTTCTTCATGTATTTCTGTTTTCACCTGTGTCTTTTCCGTAGAAGGTGTGGGGGCTTTGGGGGTCAGAGCTGGCAGCCCCGCAGCTCAGTGGTTTGCTTCATGCTGGCATGGAGGACTCTGTGGCCGGTGGTCCCAGGAGGTGGACGCTGTACTCCGCCTGCGAGAGCACTGGCCAGCAGCCTGGGCAGGAGTGGGCTCGCGCAAGGTGCCTGCAGCCCCCCCACCCCCCGTGCTTCTACACCTTGGGTGCAAGCGTGTGGAAAAGGCCAGACGGACGCCTAGTAGGAGTATGGACATGGTTATCACTCGCAGGCTCGTTTTGGGGTCCCCAGGAGCCTGCAGACCCCATGCCCTTGACGGTCTTGGAGCTGAAGCAGAGATGGAGCCCCCGCCTGTGTCTCTGAGGGCTGTGGTGGGGGTGTGGCGATGGGGCATGTCTGTGTTGGCCTCGTTGTCCTTGAGGGATGACGGTGTCCCCCGGCCGGAGTCGTGGCCCAGGCCTCGTGCTTTGCCAGGAGGACGCCGCAGTCTCGAGGCCGCCCTCTGCAGCACTGGTGGCCACGGGCTCCCAGGTCAGCAGTGGCTGCATTGGTCTCCACCCAAGGACACACCTGTCAGGACGTGAGTTTATTTTAGCTTCACCTCCATGCCTGGAATATGGCTGTTGCTTCCTGCCTCCGCCCCCTCCCCTTGAGTGACTTTTGTTGGTGGCGGCGGTGCTTGTTTCTTGTTCTCACTGCACAAGTAGGAGCATGAGGGCAGCCCACACCGTGCACGTTACTGCCTACGGGAGACTGTGCAGCGTGAACTGGAGGTGCCCTGCAGGCGCACCCCTTCCAGCCACGCTCTTCTCCCCAGAGGCAGCCCACTACCGGCGAGGAGCAAGCGTGGCGGCTTGGTGTTTTTTCCACTTTTGAGAGCTTGAAGAAATTCTTTGCACCTGGAAACCACTTGCAGCAGCGCCTGTCTCTTGGTGTTACTTAATTTGAAAATGGCGTCTTGCTAACCTCAAAATTACTTGCCAAGGATAAACTATGAGTGAAGACAAGTACTTGTCACACTTGTGCAGTTTTTATTTTCCAGCATGAATGTGTTTGAAAGCAGCTTTCACGACAGGGACAGACCAGTGTCTCCCGTCATAGGTGGCTCCAAGGCCTGGCACGTGGGGAGCCGGGTGCAGGCGTTCACCGGGGCGTGAAGGTGAGGCCTTCAGGGCCGAAACCCCTCCCCTCTCCTCCGTTGTTCCCTCTCTGAGGTTAGAAGTGTGGTCTCGGAATGTCAGGGGCCGTGGCAAACGTGTGGCCCTTTTTGGCAGAGTGAAAATCGGGAGTTTGAAATGCTCCCAGGGAGATGCGTGTGGTATCGGGGTCCAGGGTCTCCTCATCAGGGGGCTTCATAAACTGAACGAGGGCTGAGAACCATGGAAAAGGGCACAGTGCGTGTCTGAGAACGTCCCATCTGTTGACTAACTGGTGGCACTTTCCAGAAATCCTGGAGAACTCCCACTGGCAGCTTGTGGCCCCCAAGGCTAACCTGTCAGAGGCCCCTGTGGGTGTTTGTGTTTCTTTCGTTCGTGGTACCATCTCTAAGCCCCAGACCAAAATCCCTTGACTGTCCTCACCCAGCGAGAACCTTTTGCTAACTGAAGAGTCCCTGGATCTTGGTTGCTCCGGGGTAGCTTCTCTTTGTGATTAGTGAGCTGGTGATACGTGTCCGCTGCAACCCTCCTCGATCCCTGAGGGGATCTGGGAAGATGAGAGTACAGAGGCTGAGCATGAACCTCGGCTCAGGGTCTCCTGGCGGACAGAGCCTTCCCTGCCTTCACAAGCCTCCCCGACACGTGGCACTGAATCCTCTCAGGGCTCTGCGGTTGGCGGTGGTTAGTCCGCAGCCGAGGCGTTCCGTGGTGGTTCTGCGTGTGCAAGGAGCCGGTCCTCCTGGGGGGAGCTGAGTGCGAGGGATCAGGTGGAAGATGCCGACGGGGGTGCCGCCTGCAGCACAGCGAGGAGCTCCTCCGTGCAGGCCCGGCCTGCTGACTGGACTCCTGCAGGTGCCCCCAGCAGGCAGCACTTCACGGGCGTCGGGTGTTCTGGGGCGCGCTTACTTCCCTAGCTGGCCGGCGGCCCCGGGTGCGTTGTGAGTGGGCTGCCGTCGGCGGCCACCTTCCCTGCACGTGCCGGGACCCTAGGGGCAGCTTAGGGCCCAGCCAGCCCCCCTCCACGAGCCTCGTGAAAGACCGTGGTCGTGGGTGCTTGGTGAGCGCAGGATTCTGACAAGTTCAGAATAATTTGACGTGAGTCCCGCGCCTTCGCTCCCACCAAGCGTGCGAGACTGGCGTTTCTGTGGGCGCGCTCTGGGTGAGCTCCGGCTCGTGCTGGCCCTGGCTAGCTGCCTCGCGACAGGGACTCATGGCGATGGCCGTGGTCGACGCCTCTGCTCTGGGCTGCGAGGGGGCGATTGGGCCTGGAGCATTTGGGGACATGACTTTGCACATTCCTTTTTGGCCATGCAGTGCTTGCACTGTGGCTCCTGCCTGATGTGGAATCTTCTGAGACGCGGCCTTTGCCCCGGTATGCCCCGGAGAGCTTTCCCTGCAAAGGGGCCGCCCCAGGGCGGGGTTTGCTAGACGGGAGGATGGAGCTGGCTCGGAGAGGCCATTGGCGTGGTGAGTCTTTGAATCACACGTGGGGTCCCTGGAGCTGCCCGGAACCTGTGCTGACGGGCGTGAAAGCCCCCAGGAGCCCGTGGAGGGTGTGCGTCCTCGCGTGCAGGAGGCACGGCTCTGGGTCACCGACTGCTGCATCAGGCTAATTGAAATCTTCCATGGGAGCCAGGTCTACTCGTTTGACAATTGGAATTTGGCTTTTACTGAGACTGTTGCTTGTTTCTTCTCAATTTTGGCAGCGTAAGGTTTATGTTGAAATCAAACCGCACTTCCCTGGCATCTCGTCCCCCTTTGTTCTTACCTGAGGAGGGGAGGCAGGTGGTGGCGCTTGCCTGGGCCTTGGGCTGTGGTGTCCTCGTGCACAGACCTGCCCCTGCCGCCCGGTGGGGAGGAGGCCGTGGGGTTTGGGCAGGGTGTCCAGGTGACGCGAGGGCCCCCATTTGG
This sequence comes from Cabassous unicinctus, assembly GCA_029593785.1. Classification (NCBI taxonomy): domain Eukaryota; kingdom Metazoa; phylum Chordata; class Mammalia; order Cingulata; family Chlamyphoridae; genus Cabassous; species Cabassous unicinctus. The sequence goes on from JAQZBX010042493.1 coordinate 7,905, forward strand.
GAGACCACTGGGCACCCTTCCATAGGGCTGTGAAGTCCGCGGCCCTTTGAGGGGCACTCACAGTTCAGAAGTGATGCGAGGCCTTGGGAAGACGGTGGAGCAGGGGGCCACCCGAAACCGGTGACCCCCCGAAACCGGTGACCCCCGTCATTGCAGAGCGTTGCCCGACACCCACTGCCTCAGACACATGCTCCCACAGAAGCGTGGGATGGACCAGGCGCCACACCCCAGAACATGCTGCCTGTCAGGAGACGGGAGCTTGGTGAAGCCCTGCGTGCCGTGGGGTCCCCAGGGGGAACGCGCAGGGACCGTTTCTCGGGCCGGTCGGCGGTCTTGCCCAATGACTGAGGTGCACCGAGCCCGGGCTTTGTGTTTCTCGTAGTGTGGAACACAGCAAAGGGTGGGCCCTTTTTTTCGCACCTCCATGAATGCTTTTAAATTGTGGTGTGTTTGCCATGAGATGAAGAGTGGCCTCAGCTGCCGTGCAGTGGAGTTTACTTGTGACGAGTCTTGCTTGGCGCAGAGGTCTGTGTCTGAGCTTTCATTCTAGAGGAGGCCAGCGCTAACGCTCCGGTCCACGGTCCCGGGACCCGCTGCCCCGGCTGGTTCAGGCGCGAGCGCTCCGGGATCGTGTGGTTCCTGGCACCCAGGCTGGAGAACACGCCAACGCCCCCTGGCCGCGCCTCAATAGCTGGTCTCGAGGCCCGAGCAGTGAGGGTGGGTCGTTTCCGAAGGAATGAATCTTTAGACTTCACGCCCTCTTGCTGCGGTGCAGTGGGTTTGCCGGCCAGTGTGGAGGTGGGCACACCCCTTCCTGGCACTGCTGTGCCCGCCATGGCAGGAGGGGGCGCCGCTCCACCTCCACCCCGCGGCGCGGCGCTCGGCCGGCTTCCCGCTGCCACAGCTCCACCCGGAAAGTGCCGCAGCCCCTCTCTGAAAGACCTCTCTTTGTCCCATCACAATGAACGCGACCATCATTTTTCTTGTTTCCAAATTAAAGTCAGAGCCATGAACACATTGTCTTGGGCAGCGAGAGAAAGCGGCCCTGAGCACAGTCCTTGCTGAAGTTCGTCTTTGCTGTGTGAGGTGCTAAGTCAGTGTTTTGCCATTACCAGTTTGACAGCAGCGAGCACCGGTCACTTTAGTGTTGGACATGCGGGTCCATCGCAGTGGGAAGCTGTGCCGGCCACCGGGCGGGGCGTGCCTGCGGCCAGCCTCCCCCTCCCGGGCACGGCTGGACGCGGCTGTTGAGCCGTCACGCTGTCACTCAGGCCAGCAAGTCCAGTGAAGCTTTTATTTCCGCCCTGCTCCTTCTCGTCTGGAAGCCAGAGGCCCGCCTGCCGTCCATGATAGAACGCAAAGGGCCGCAGAGCCGGCTGCGCTGAGTTTTTACACCACGCTGCCCGCTGCCCCCCGGCCCAGCCCCAGTCAGCTAACAGGTTTAAGACACATGGTTGAGGCTTGTTCCTAGGAATGCCGTCCTATTTGGAATTAAGGGGGAGGGGGCGGTGAGTAACAAGTATCTCCAGATTTCTGGGTTTGCCTCATATTTTTTAGGGTTTGTTTTGCTCTCCCCGCAGCTCGCATTTGAGGTTTGGTGCTTAGAGGCTGGGATGAGCCCCAGTGCACGGAAACAGAGCCTGCTTTCTCCTGCTGCTGCCACGTGGCTTCTCCGTGGTTTCCCTGGGGCCTCCTTCGGCCGCTTCTCTGAGCTCTAAATCCGGCCCATAAACATTAGCCTGTTAAGTGTGACAGCGCAGCCACTTTTCTAGAACGTGGCAGCAATCGATGACCCCGAAGGTCTGCAGGAAGTCTTCAGGGCCTTCAGGGTAACCCCAGGAGGAGCTGGTTCCCGCGTCTGCCCACGGCTGGCTTGACCGTCCAGTAATGGCGATTCCATTTGGCTTATGAAAGCACTCCAAGTGGAATTCAAGGAAGCACAGTGTTTCTTGTCCATGGGCTTGAGGGCTTGAGAACTGTAATTTGTTTCTCGGCACTTGTTGTGCGGCACACTCTTGGGTCAGTGGCTGTCTTCTGGGGAGTTGGTGGTTTGGGGCATCACTGGGACAAAACCGTCTTTCTCTGAACATTGCATTTTTCTATGGCGTGGAAGCTTCTCTTTGAATTTGGCACCTAGTTTTGAAAACAATCAACGTGACTAAACCTTAGAAAGCTGGATTGAGAAGCAGGTGACTGGAACAAGCACAAGTCTGCTTGTGTTTTCCACCAGACTCCCAGTGAGCGGCCTTGCCTTGTGGCCACGTGCTGAACCAAACAGAGTATTGAAAATGCAATTTCAGCTGCATGGATTTTTTTCATCTGGGTAGATTCATGGTGGGATTTGGAATTTTATACCTATTCCTGAAATGTCATTGAGCATTTATTTTAGATTTTACACCTGTTTTACATGATCTCAGTTGGTACTTTAAACAGAATTTCAGAATTGGGAGAATGTAGAGGAAAATCAGATGTGTGCACTGAAGAGAGCAGTGCTTGAAGATCCAGGGCTCCCTCATCTTGTGCCTTATGCCAGTACCACACTGCTTCAGTTACTGTCGCTTTGCAGTAAGTTTTGAAATCAGGAAGTGTGAGTTCTCCAACTTTGTTCTTTTGCAAGATTATTTTGGCTTTTTGGGGCCCAATGACAATTCCATATGAATTTGAAGATGACCTTTCCCCTTTCTGCCAGAAAGGATGCTGAAATTTTGATAGGGGTTGCGTTGGATTTGTAGATAACTTTAGGCAGAATTGACATCTTAACAATATTAATTCTTCCAATCCATGAACACAGGATATCTTTGTATTTATTACGTCTTCTTAAATTTCTTTCAGCAATCTTTTGTAGTTTTCAGCGTACAAGCCTTTCACCTCCTTGGTTAAGTTTATTCCTTGGCATTTTATTCTTTTAGATGCTGTTATAAATGGAATGGTTTTCTCGAGTTCCTTTTCAGATTGCTCGTTACGGGTGCACAGGAACCCAGCTGACTTCCGCATCTGCACTTGCATCCTGTAACTTTACTGAGTGTATTCTATTAGCTTTCTTGTGGATTCTGTGGGATTTTCTATGTATAGGCTCATGACATCTGCAAAAAGAGATACTTTGACTTCCTCCTTTTCAGTGTGTATGCCTTTTATTTCTTTCTCTTCCCTGACTGCTCTTGTAAGAACTTCCAGTGTAGCGTTGAATAACAGCGCTGACAGAGGGCATCTTTGTCTAGTCCCTGATCTTAGGGATAAAGCTTTCAGTCTTTCACCATTGAGTGTGGTATTTGCTGTGGGTTTTTCGTAAATGCCCTTAATCATGTTGGGAAAGTTCCCTTCTATTCCTAGTTTTCTGAATGTTTTTATCATGGAAGAGTGGTGGATTTTGTCAAATGCCTTTTCTGCATTAGTCAAGATGATCATGTGATTTGTTCTTTTGCTCTGTTAACGTGGTGTATTACATTGATTTTCTTATGCTGAACCATCCTTGCATCCCAGGAAAAAATCCCACTTGGTCATGGTGTGCAATCCTGTTGGATTCGGTTTGCCAGTATTTTGTTGAAGATTTTTGCATCTATATTCTTAAAGGATATTGGTCTGTAATTTTCTTGTGCTGTCTTTATCTGGCTTTGGTGTCAGAATGAGTTAGGAAATAATCTTTCCTCTTCTATTTTTGGGATGAGCTTGAGAAGGATTGGTGTTAAATCTTTAAACATTTGGTAGAATTCAGCAGTGAAACCATAGGTCCCTGAGCTTTATTTGTTGGTAGGTTTTTGATGACTGATTTAATCTCTTTATGTGTTATATGTCTGTGGAGATTTTCTGTTTCTTCTTACATCAGATTAGGTAATTCATATGTTTCTAAGAATTTGTCCATTTCATGTGGGTTTTCTCATGTTGGCATTCAGTTGTTCATAGTACCCTCTTATAATCTTTTTTATTTCTGTAACGTTGGTAGTAATGCCCCCACTTTCACTCCTGATTTTGTATTTGTGACCTTTCTTGCTTTTCCTTTGTCATTCTGGCTGTAGGTTTGTTGATTTTATTGACCTTTTAAAAAATCAACTTTTGGTTTTGTGAGTCTCTCTATTTTTCTGTTCTCTATCTCATTAATCTCTGCTCTAATTGTTACTGTTTCCTCCCTTCTACTAACTTTGGATTTACTTGGCTCCTGTTGTGGGTTCTTCAGGTGTGAAGTTAAGTTATGGATATGTGGTCTTTCTTCTTTTAAATGTAGCCATTCAGAACTCTGATTTCCACTTGAGCGCTGCCTCCGCTGTCTCCCGAGTGTCACGGCAAACACCTAGTCTCAAGGTGTTCCCTCATCTGCCTTGTGGTCTCTTCTTCCACCTGCTGGGTGTTAAGTAGTGTGCTGTTCAACTTCCCCAAGCCGGTGAATTTTCCAGTTTTCCTTCTGTTATTGACTTCTAGCTTCATCCCATTGTGTCCATGAACTTACTTTGTATTATTTCAGTATTTTCACATTTATTAAGACTTGATTTTTGGCCTGACGTGTGGTCTCTCCTGGAAGTGAGCCATGTGCACTTCAGAGGAACGAGTGCCCCCCGTTGAGTGGAGGGCTGCGTGTGTCCAGCAGGTCTGACTGGCTGCAGCGTCATTCGGGTCCCCTCTTCCCTCATTGACCCTCTGCTTGGGGGTTCTGCCAGTGACTGAAAGCGGCCCGTTGACGTCTCCAGCTATTATTGTTCATTATCATTGTAAGGCACTCTTTCAGCTGTTACTGTAGAACTACTTATTTCTCTCTTCAATTCTGTCAATTTTTGCTTCATATATATTGGGGGCTCTGTTGTGAGGTGCGATATGTTTATAATCATTACATCTTCTTGCTAGATAGAACCTTTTATCCATATATTATACTCTTCCCTGTCTCTTGTAATCGTTTTGAATGAAAGTCTGTTTTGTCTGAGGGTATTATAGGAGCTTTGGCTCTCTTTTGATTTCTGTTTACATGGAGTATCTTTTTCCACTCTTTTACTTCCAACCTCTTTGTGTCCTTGTACCTAAGAGTGGCTCTCTTGCAGACAGCATACAGATGGACCAGACCTTTTTATCCAGTCTGCCAGTCTTTGTCTTTTAATAGCGTTGTTTAATCATTGACATTTAAGATAGTAACTGAGGAGGAAGAATTTACTTCTGCCATTTAGCTTTTTTGTTTTCAGCAGGTCTTGTATGTTTTTTGTTGCTCAATTACTCCATTACTGCCTTTGTCTTTAGTTGCTTTTTTTGTAGTGTACCGTTTTGATTCACTTCTCTCCTTTCCTTAGCCTCCCCCACCTCGTTATTTTCGTAGTGTCACCTTTGGAAATACGTCGCAAAGCAGTAACAACCTAGTTTGAGTAGTATTGGCCTAGTCTCAGTAATATACAAACTCTCTACTTGTATGTATTTCTCTCCCTCCCCCATTATGCATCATCTGCTCATTAATGATTTATAGTGTTACTTTCGACATTTGCCTGTTAAGTCATATGGTGCGCGGGGGGCAGTTACAAACCAAAAATACGATAATGCAGGATTTTATATTTACCTGTGAGTTACCTTTCCCGTGTTATTTACTTGTTCTTATGACTTTGAGTTACTGTCCAGTGGCCTTTTATTCCGGCCTGAAGTACTCCCTTGAGGGTAGGTCTTCTGGTAATGAGCTCTTTCAGCTTTTGCTTATCTGTAAGAGTCTTAATTTCCCCTTCTATTTTGAAAGGTGATTTTAGTGGATATAGAATTCTTGGTTGATAGTTCTTTCCTAAGGACTTTAAACATGCCACCCCACTATCTTCTGGCATCCATGGTTTCTGATGAGAATCCACTTTAATCTTACTGGGGATCCCTTACAGGTGACAAGGTGTTCTCTCTGCTTTGGAAATCCTCTCGCTCTCTTTGGATTTTGACAGTTTTGCTCTGATGTGTCTCGGTGTGGATCTCTTAGAGCAGGAGTTCTTAACCAGGGGTCTGTGAGCTTGAATTGAAATTTAAAATGAACATTATTCTTGTGGGGACGTGATGGTGCAGGTGTGATGTATTTATTAAATAATACACAGTGTAGTGAGGACTTAGTAAGGGGTCCGTGGTTTTCACCTGACTGGCAGAGGGGTCCGTGGAACAAAAGCGGCTACGAGCCCCTGCCTTAGAGTTTTTCCTGCCTGGAGTTTGTTGAGCTTCCTGGATGCGGACGTCCATGTCTGTCATCAGGTTGGGGAAGTTTGGGGCCGTTAGTTCTTCAAATACTTTTCCACCCCTTACTCCATCTTCCATCCTCCTGGGACCCAGGGATGCGGGTGTTGGGCTGTTTGATGGTGTCCCCCAAGGCCCCCAGGCTCTGTTCACTTTTCTTCATTATTTTCTCTTTCTGCTCCTCACACTGGATAACTTCAAGTGCCGTGTCTTCAAGTTCACGGATCCTTTCTTCTGCCTGTTCAAATCTGCTATTGAATCTGTCTGAGTTTCTCATTTCAATTACTGTATTTTGCAGCTTCAGAATTTCTTTTTGGTTCCTTTTCATACTTTCCATCTCTTTATTTTGTTTAGGTGACATTTTCCTAGTTTCCTTTAGTTCTTTTTATATGGATTCCTTTAGCTCAAAGAACATATTTAAGACGATTGATTTAATGTCTTTGACTAGTAGTTTTAATATAGGAGCTTCCTTAGGGATGGCTTCTGGCAAATTCTTTTTTCCTGTGAATGTTTCTCTGTGTGTCTTGTAAGTGTTTGTTGAGAACTGGACATTCTCGACATTATGTTGATGTAACACTGAGATTGTAGTTTTCCCACTCCTCTGGGAGGCCTGGAGCTGTCAATTTGTGACTTTTACAAACTATTTTTGCTCCCAGCTGGGGAATGGAAAGTGTCAAGGGGAGGAAAAAATAAACCCTGCCCCTTCCGGACTCCTCTGCCACGTTTGCCCCGGGGGGGTTGGGACAGTGGTCTCCCTCAGTCGGCCCCCAGGAACCTGAAGTAGCTGATGAAAAGCAGTGAGCAGCAAGCGGACCACACACCTGGATTTTGGAGGACCAGGTCCCTGCAGCCCACCCTGGCACCAGCAAGCTGCACCAGGAGCCCGGGCCGCAGCCCCCACTGCCCCCTGCCACGCGGCTGGGGATGGGGGTGGTGGCTGCTGCTGGAGGCTGGAGCTCACCAGTGCTCACTGTGGTTCACCAGCTTCTTCCCTGGCTCTGCAGTGCTCCTCTAGACCCCAGAGCTGCAGAGTTGTTGATTCACCAGCTCCTGCCAGGTCCCTGGTGGTGCTGGTGACGGGACCAGCTTCCCCCCACGGGACCCCCTCCGGCTTATCTCTGCAGTACAACTACCTCACTTTGGAGGTAAGGAGACGGTTCCAATAGTGAAGCCACGGGTCTAATTGGTAGAATTATTAGTAGGGACCACGCGTCTCCTGCTGAGCCGCAGAGATATTATTAAGCTGATGAAGAATATAAAGCTGTGCATTTTCCTGGAATCTAAGAATAATTTCTGCAGACACATTTTGGTGGATTATACACATTTCCACCTTCTTCCAGATAAGGTATCACAAGCAGAATCTGTGTTTATTTTCTAGTCAGTATACTAATTTAGACGAAATTAAGAAAATTTTGATAGTTGGACTTAGCATGAGAAATTTCCTCTGAAAAACAGTGTTATTGCAGCATCGTTAATAGCAGGAAACCATGGAAACCAAGTGGGTGTCGCTAGGGAAAGGAATGGACTGTGGTGTCGGCCGTCCTTGGAGCAGGCGCGCCCATTAGAGAGCAGAGGTGGAGCTGCACTGGCGTCGGTGCCCCTCGCGGTCCCATGCTCACGCGACCCTAGGAGAGGTCACGATTTTGTGTGCAAGCGCACGGGCAGGGACCCTGGGCTGGGAACACGCCTTACACCCTGAGTCTCCACGGGCAGCGTGTCTGGGGAGAAGCCCCTTGGGTGTTTTATTATGTGTGTGGAAAGCTGTACTCAGAAGGCTGTCGCCAGAATCTTCGTGTGATTATCTTAAGATACGATTCGGAGGTGGTTTTACTTTATTTTTCTATATTTCTCAGGGTTGCTCAAATATGTTTATAATGACCATCTATTTATATAATTAGCAAAAATCCAATGACGCTGTTTTCATCGTATGTAAGGAGAAAATAGCCCTGAAATAGTGTGAAATTTCCTTCCCCAACTTTGGCAACATCACCTTTACATGAGAATCTGTTCTGTTTTTAAAGATCTTTAAAGCAGAATCTAAAACTTCCCTTAGCTTCGTGCTAGCTTGAATGAGTCTCGAGTTAGGGCATTTGTGTCACATAGAAAGCTAGACCTTTCCTTCCCGCTGTCGTTTTTCACGTCAGGAAACGCGGATGCCTGCAACCTGGGGGTAAGGCGGCGTCGCCCACGTCCCCAGGAGGGGGCACAGATCCGCTCGCCCCTCAGCCTGGGTGCCCGGTCTTCCCTCGGTGATTGTGACGGTGGGTTTAGCCGCGTGTGACGGCGCCTGCAGGGGCGAGGGCAGCAAGTGGCCGACAGGCCTTTTCTTGCCAGCTTCTGCACGTGAGCGCATAGCTCCTTTCTGAAGCGCTCAGCAAGACCAGACCCACGTGGAAGCGTGGAGAACGCTGCCTGCCAAGCTCGCCATTCCCACTGGGCTGCTGGTGTGCCGTCTCCTTTACGGAAGGGCTCTGAGGGTTAGCCATTCGCGGAGCGGCAGTGCTGCCAGGAAGAAGGAGCCACTCTGAGGGAGCCGTGAACTGCCTCCGTTTGTGGGGGTCGTGGCCGCAGCCAGAACCAGAGCACAGGCAGAACCTTCTCAGAAGCAAGTTCCATGATTTCATGTTTCATTAAAAAATAGATGATTTGCTCTTAAATTCACTTAATAAAGGATCTTTTAAAATGTAAAATGTTTACAAAAACAGGACCCCATTTTAATACTACTTTTTAATTTCTAATTTCAAAACATAGGGTTTTTTTTGAGTTCAGTCCAGGGTTTAGCAAGCCAGTGCCAAGTCAAGGCAGCCACGTGTCACCCAGTAGGCTCAGAGCCTGTCTCCCTCTTTCTCCCCCCGGCCCACCAGAGGGGAGTGTCTGGGACTCTGAGAATTTACTGTCTAGTCTGTGAGGTTTCCTCTTTCCCCATCCCAACGTTCTCTGGCTTGTGGGGCTGTGCTGCTCCCTCGGGGTCAGATAAGCTGAGTCCCGTACCTCCATCACTCAGGATTTTGTGGCCCACTTTATTTCCCCCAATTTTTGCCCCTGGGAAGAAGCCACACTTGATTCTGCCAGTGAGAAACAAGGTGACCCTGTTTTTTAAAATGCCACTGGTGGGTGGCCTTGGACGGTGACCCTTCTGTGTGGGGAAGGGCCAGGCGTGGACCTCAGGCTGCCACGTGGAACCACGTCCACACATCTGGAGAGAAGGCACGGACAGGTGGCAGGCTGAGTCATGGCACCCAGTTCCCAGGTTCAGCAGCAAAGCTGCCGCGTGGGGCTCGGGACAAGCCTGAAGGGCGAGCACTTCCCTCGGGCTGGACCGAGGAGGCGTGACTGGCCAGAGGCGCAGACTTGGGGTTCCGGGGTGCTGGTGTGTGGGAGGGTGGGAGCCGTAAGCCAGAGTGCGGGGCGCTGTGGCTGAACTCGAGCCCCTGCCTGGAGCCTCCTGCTCCCTGCAGATTGGGAGGAGGCTGGCACAGTTTTGTTCAGACGTTGTGCCTTCCTGACCCTCTCCTCCTCTCACCACTGGGCTCGTCCCATGAGGGGCGCCTCTGGGCTCCCCGCTGCCCCGGGGGCAGAGACTCTGCCGTTCACCTCTGGGCCTGACCCGGCGATGCGCCCTCGCCACACGCCCCTTGGCGGACCCCTCGCTCTTGGGTTTGCTGCACCTCCTTGCGCCTCGCCACCTCCTTCTGGGCAGGCGGGGGGGGCACGTTTCCACTGGACCTGCCCCGTGCTGTGCTGTGGCCTGGCAGGGGCAGGAGCGCGTGCCTGGGCCAGCGCGGGGCGCGGGACCTCTCGGAAGCTCCGGGTGCTCAGTCTCTTGGAGGTGGGGAGAGGCTGGGTGGGGTGGGGGTCGTGGCAAGTCCCTGGGGTCTTAAGTCAAATCTCCTTGGAGAAATCACCCACAGCTGACGGGGCAGGCAGCAGGGAGCCCGTGGAAACACTCAGCTACAGCACTGGGTTTTCATCAGTCTGTGAAGAATCCATGATTTGGCAGCCGCTTTGCTCCCACCTTCTACTTGAAAACGGGGCTCATTCCACACTATCCGTATTTCTTTGAGATGATTCCTGCAGTGTGCTATTTTAAACCTCTAGATTCCCAAGGACACAGTTACACATTCAAATATTGTAAAAAATTGAAGTGACGATTCACATAGACGTTGTGAAGTTGGGGATTTCAGCCATGTAATGTAGAATCCTTGAACCCAAATGATCTCGGTGATTAGCTTCAGACTTCTCGATCAGGATGAAGTAACACCTCTTGTAGAAAGAGGATACATAAACCCACAGCCCCACCTGTGTCCTGGAGGCATCACACAACCCTGTGGGGACCGCCAGGTTAAGACATGGTGTTTCCATCCGGCGTCGACTGTTGTCAGCTGGAACAGTTAGCTCTGCGGTGGCCTCAGCTCAAGCTTTGCAAGCTTTGGACCTGTTCCTACTTCAGGAACAGACTTTGTGTCCATTCCCTTGCCGGCAGAGTGAGGTCACACGTCGTCTACCTGCCACCCCCAAAGGAAGCACAAGGACAAAGGTCCAGCTGGGTCTGACGTGCTGGCCCCTGCCAGACAACAGTGGGGCGCCGTGGACCCCCTTCCTGTTTGATGGGACGAGTCTTGTGTGGCCTCCAAGGGGTGCCAGTCCCACGAATGGTGGCGGCAGGCAGCCAGGCGCGTCCCTTGCTGCTAACGCACTCCACCTCCACGTCCCATCCGTGCTCTGCTGCGTCTTGGCCAATTTGGAAGAGCTTTCTTTCTAACCAGTCAAGTGTCCTGGTCGTGGAATGCCAGGTTACCTCATGCCCTCAACCTCTGCTTCCTCGTCCAGGCTCTGGAAGCACCGCACGAAGCTGAGTTCATCTTTTTCCTCTGCAAACCCCCACCCCAGCCCCGTGCCGTGATGTCCTCTTCCACCCGGTCCGAGGGCTTTAGCTCCCGCGTTTCCCCCACCTGAGATGGCCTTTCCTGCCGGCTCCCAAGCCCGCCACCCACCGTGGCTGCAGAACCCTCGCCTGAGGCGCTCGAGTGTTTCAGGCTCTCGGTACCATTCTTCCCTTAGCGCGCACTGCCCTTTGCTCGCAGTTGCGTCGTGGTTCTAGAATGCAGGCTCCTGCGGGAGGCGTCTGTACCCCCTGCAGCATCTCGCACACAGTAGGTCCACGATAAGCATCCGCCCCAGTTTGACTTGAGGAAAGGAGTTCCCGGAGACGCCCGCTGAGGTCCCTGCAGAGCAGCCGATGCCGCAGGCAGGGCGAGGAGGGGGACGGAGCAGAGCCAGCCGGGCCCAGGGCAGCAGGGGACCCCCAGGCCGAGCAGGCCTTCCTGCACCCTGGGGCCTGCGGGTGACGAAGCGGCAGCGAGCATCTCGTGCAGGGCACGGGCTTGCTCGGAATTCATCTTAGAGACAGTTTAGTTGATTTCAGGTGACCTAGATGGCTTCTTAAAATTCAGAAGAAAAGCAAATGTCTGTGTGATCACCCGAGACTCAGCAGTGAGTTGCTGTCGCCACCCTCGGACGCCTGCGGTGTCACCACGTCGTGTGTGCACTTGCCTTGCTGTAGCTGACTGGGCATGCGCGTGACAGCAGTGCATGCCTCTGAGTCGCAAGCCTGGGGCAGACGTTGTGTGAAGAGCAGTGCGTCCGTTCAGGGAGCCGACGCTGACTTTCCTGCGTCCTCTGGGCCTTCCCGCAGGCTGGGTCGGGACTCTGGGCCTTTCTTGTAACAGAATCCTGGCAGGATGACCTGCCAGCCGCCTTGCTCTTGCTCAGAGGCGACGAGCGAAGGCTGGGTCCTCTTGGGGCCACGGAGCAGAGGCCCCTGGCCGTCTCGCGGCAACAGCCCGGGAAGTTCACAGGTGACCGTGCGTTTAGTAAGAAAGCCATGGAGAGCACGTCCATTATTTTCTAGTTTACCAAGGGGTCCTTTTATGGTGGCCTGGCTTGTTCTGCTTATCGCTCTCTTTTGTAAACGTTTTGTTTGAGTCTCTCAGGCTTTTCCCTTAGGATCTCCTGGCCCGAGGCCGGCCCCACCAACCCCCAGGAGATAGCAGGGGAGTCCTGTAAGGTGCGTGGGCGCTTCTCCTTCCCTTTCAACTTCACAGCTGAATTCTCCCGGCTGGGTGACGGCTCCGTCCAGGGCCGCCGTCTGCCGGTCTCGTCAGGCGTGGGGTCCTGGGGCCTGTGGGAGCAGGGCCCATGGGACGGTCCCAGCCACTTGTGCAGTGCTCGAGCCAGGAGACCCCCTGGAGCGTGCAGGAAGTCAGGGGTAGAAAGAGAGCATCTTCCCGAGGCAGCTCTCGCCCAGAGGAGGCGGTCCTGGGAGAAAACACGGGTGGCACCGCCACAGAGCCGCCTGACGGCCCCCTGGTGGGAGTCACTGTCGAGGAACACGCCTGGATTCCACGGTGGCCCTCGGGGTGGTGGCTGCTCCTGGACTGCGGCTCAGGGCCTCGGAGTTTCCCTCCTGAGCTCAGGCCGGAGCTGAGCCAGGGCGGCCCGGCGCGAGGGCCTGCGTGCCCCGCCTCAGGCACAGCGTTCCCCTCCATCCTCCGGCCGGGGCCTGGCTGCGCGGACGCGGGATGGCCGCTTTAAATCCTGCTCTTGGCCCTTCACTGGCGACTCATCCGTCTGCTGTTTGCCTTGTTCTAAATAGTTCCTTAACTCCAAGAAAAAATCGGTCCCATCCTCTCCGTTAGGAGGGTGGACCCACGAAGCGTTTCAGCTGAGCCCTGCTGGCGGGAGGCAGGCCCTTTGGGTGGACGCCTGTGACAGCAGGTGCCAGAGGGGAGCCAGGTGGGCGGGCGTGGGCGGGGGCTTCGGGCCCCTGCTCCTGCCTCAGAATTCTGTTGGCAGTGCTTGCTCTGACGACACTGTCACCTGAAGAGACAGCCCCGGGCGGCAGTTAGGGCCTCAGGTCTGCAGGGAGAGGCGCCTGTTGCTGGTGGGCCTCACGCCCCCAGGGTTGCCCCCGCCCCCTCCCCGGCAGTCCCTCTGAGCTTCTCAGTAGCGTCCCCCTGGACATGGCGACTCCTGGTCCCATCCCATCTGGCAGCCCTCCTGTCCACTGGCGTGTGTGGGGACAGGTGGGCGGCCGGGGGTTGCTGGTTCTGGGATGGATTTGAGGCATGGCCTGACTCCGCATTGGGCCACGCAGCGGGCACGGGCACCCCGCCGCACGTCCTTGCCTGCCATCCATGATGCTGCTGGCTCTGCCGTAGAGCAGAAGTAACGTCCGCAGATGCGGTGTGAGACAGCTGAGCGGCCTGCGCCCTCAGGGTCTGCGGCTCAGGAAGCCTCACAGCAGCGCCACGAGAGGGTCCAGGAGAGAGCCGCCGCTTCCCTAGGTTCTAGAAGCGGCAGCTTGAGGCTGCGGGGCCTGAGGAGCTTGGCCGGGGTCCCTGTGGGGAAGAGCCTCTGTTCCTCATTTCTTAGACTCTCTATTTCCTTTTAAACTGAATGAGCAAAACCACATTGCTTGGTAAAATGTAGTTCTGAGGCAGAAAACGGAAAATCCTGTCCCATAAATCAAAATGGAAGGAGAGCACCACCGTACTTAAAGCTCAGCATCGTTTTGTTTTCTTTGTTTTCCCCCACAAAGTGTCCCGTTTTACCTAACACGTGCATGTGGGTTTGTCAGCCCCTTAGTTAGACGCACCTCTGCATGTAGGCTGAGGGCTCTCTCCCGTGTCCTCCACTCACTTGGGAGCCTTGAGCGCCCTGGAGGGAGGACGTGGAGCCAGCGCAGTGTAACGGCTGCGAGAGAAAGACCAGCTGATTCGCCACGCAGAGGGCTTTCCAGCTGCCTGGCCACTGGGCAGCAGCTCCGGCATCTCTGGAGGGACAGAGCAGGCCAGTATTTTTGTTGAGTTTCAAGCTTGCCTGGAAACTCAGCTGTTACAAATGTGTCTGCTCTCTCTT